>JAHPZR010003031.1:0-40000 GCA_019787425.1 Platygyra sinensis | reverse complement strand
TAGGCCGTGGAAGTTCCAATAAGGCAAATCAGCACAATCAAAATTACAACTGGCTACCTGTGAATAAAGGTCGTTTTGGTTTTGAAACTCTTCTGGTAAAGTTACTTAGAAGCAGCCACCTTAAACAGTATTTTATTCGGTAACCCATGATTAAATATTGATTTCATAAACGTAATACAATGTAATAACTTTGGACAAGAGTAACTTTCCGAGCTCTACAAATAAATGAATATATTGTTTAGAAACTCTTTCACCTAAAAATTCAGGTGTCGCTTTTTTGCCTTTTATACTTTTTTTATCATTATTATATCTTCGTGTTATTATCATAATAAATACAATCATTATCCTTATCATTATCGTTATTGTTATCATTATCATTATCATTATCGTAATCGTTATCGTTATCATTATCATTATCATTATCATTATCATTATCGTGATCGTGATCGCAATCGCTATTGTTATCGTTATTGCTATTGTAATTATTATTCGGAAAGTTTAAATTAGCTTTTATTAACCGAGATGGAATTCTGCATGGAAGAATCTTGACCGAGGTCGTGAGTATAGACCGACCTCAGTAAGGTCTGTACGCAGTAAGCCATGATTCTCCCACACAGACCGACTAAGCTCGGTCAATAAAATTTATTATTTGGCAAACAAAAAAGAGTAATTCATGTAATAAAACTGGTTTGTACTAGCTACAATTTGCTTCCGAACGGAATTAAGTTGAACTTAAATTAAATATACCAAAATTGCTTATCCTCTTTATTTCTTTTCTCATCAGACTTTTTGGAACTTGCATTATTATTTTTAGAAGAAAATAGACAAAATTTTTGTATTTTAGTTTACAACTTTTTCACCGCAAAATGTTACCTGTTTAGAGGCTAGTCTAGATGGGAAAATCAAGGCCGCAGTCAATATCTATTTCGGCCAATGAAATTAGTAGAAAACAATGATGCAAAGCTGATACCACGTAGAAAGCTTAACGGGACAACGACATGATAAAGTCCAAACTGAAAGCGAAAATGGCAACCCTGGACAGCTGTTTCGACCTTGTTGGGTCTCGTCAGCACGGTGTATCAAGTAATGAAGTAATTAGCTGATCGACTGATCATCCTTACCCAGGCTAAATACACATCTTGATGACCTCAGATGTAAATCAAATCCAATTCTTTGCGAATTAGTTAATGTCACATGTAAAACGCGCGGCAAAGGACAACAGGAAAAATCCAGAATATCATGTCGTTGCCGCCATAAGGAAACTGCGGATAGACAATTCAAAACCGTCCCGCAGATAACTAAATTTCAAACGGTAGTGAGAGCCTATTGTTGGAATTTTGTTAAATGTAAATGGTTTTTTTTGCACCTTGATTTGGGACCTCTGATTTTAGGGAATCGCAAAAATATAAATGATTATTTACCTAGTTGCCTTTGCAGAATATTCGTTTACCTAACTGTGTCACTTCATCTCTAAGATCTTTCATTCTAATCAAGAAAATCAGAGGGTTAAGTGAGGAGGACAAAAATACAAGCAAGACAGACACGTTGAAAAATAGCAACTCCACGTCAGGATGTGTCAACGCAAAGGATGACATGATTAGTGGTATCAGTATGGGAAGGTATGATATATAAAAAATTGCAATAATATACAGAATGGAGCACACAGATCTCTTGTACTTCTCAAAGTTGATGGCTGGTTGAGCAGTGTTTTGGGCTAATGTATTTGTCTGGATTTGCTGCTGATGCCGACGAATTATTCGAAAAACATTGAAGTACGAAACTGAAGTAACAATGATACAAAGAATTAAAAGGATTACAATACCAAATTGGGATTCATTTGTGTAGTAGTAGACTGCGGACGGTAGCATAAGGAACAAGAGTAGTACAACAGTAAAACAGACCCGACGTACAGTAAGCCAGGATCGACGAGTCATGACCAGCCATCGTTCTATTGACATCAGCGTTATCACCGACACAGTAACCTGAGTAAAATATGTGGCAAAACCCTCGCCGATAGGTTTTGTTGTCTGATAAAACTTTGGCCAGCTAGTTGTGTTCTGAGAGTTTAATCGAGTATATACCAGGTAGATCAACTGATTTGCCACAAAAAATGGCTGGGAAATGAGTCCAGTGCAAAAGTCGGTGAAAGCTAATCCCGCGAGCAGAATATAACATGCCGTTCTCAGAGACGACGTCCTCCAAATTGCTGCTAAAACCAGACCATTTGCCACCACGGCCACGGGCGATAACACAGCAATGGGAATCAAAAGTGACACATTCACTACATACAAAGTAAAGCTGCCGTGTTTTGCTTCATGGTCAAAATTTGACGGCTGGTGAGAAAAGGCAGTTGTGTTGTTTGACATGGAGACTTGGCGTGTATCTCTTATCTGTAGCAATCTTTCCTCCCAAGCAAAGCTCAGTCCGTCAAGATAAGTTGAAAAAGTTATGGAAAAGAACGGAATTTTGCGTTTCTTATGTAGTACCGACAAGGAAACCTGCGGTGCAAATCTAATTTTGCTCAGTTGAGTCTTGTTCAAAAGAGAAGACATTTATACTGTGAAGAACGAATAAAACAATGTAACTTACTTTTCCCTGTAGACTAAAAGCTTTGTTTTGAATGATTTCTTTCAGGATGAATTTCAAAGTTGATTGAAATGAACATTATAAAGTGACAGTATGGCACTGTTTGGATAATGAAATCCGGCAGCTGAAACTTGAATAAGTAGACTCATCGTTTTTAAACCAAGAATGAAACCCGTCAGTTACACCCATATATATTTCAATTAAATCTACAAATCTCAATTGCAATTGTAATTGTTTGATTATAAGGGACGTTTTTAATTACTTTCGTTAATTGAAGCGAAGAAAGCTTTGTGTAGACGATTTCACTAGCTTGACAGCGACAACAAACGTTTGCTTATGCAGTGCCGATTTGCTATTTCTTAATTAAAAATATCAATTTTACAATCTCTGTTTAAGCATAACACCTTAATCAACCTAGGATTTATAAACTACGACTAAATTAAGACCATAGCTGGACATTGATTTATACTTGACCAAAAAGGTTTTGAGTAATAGGGAATAATAATCAAAAATAGGCGCCATATTGGCGCACGTGACTACTGCAAAATACAAAAAGTAGAACTGTTCTATATATGCGGTTATGAAGATAAGAATATATGCAAACGGTTAGATAATGAATGTTGGTGATGAGAGGCATTACTAAAGAATGCTTTAATTTGCCCAAAAGAAGAAAACAAAAAATGGTTTTTAATAGGCCATTTTCAATACTATAAAATGCTAGCATAGCTTCGAGGTCTAAGGGAATAAAACAAAGAAATTATAATTTCTAAGTCATCAACCTTGATCTGATTTATTTTGGTGTATTCCGCCAAGCCTCCACATTAGAATTTTAAAACATCAAAAATGGCCTTTCAGTGCATGTGGGTGTTGCCAGTGTAAAACTAGTGAGACAATCTCAGATATAGTCCAGTCCCTGAACTCTCCTTTCTTCCCGCCCCATATAGGGGCTGAACCCGAGCGGGCGAAAGAAGAGTCCAGGATAACTTGCATGCGCATGCTCAGAACGCCGCCATTTTTTCCCCCCAAATCGGGGGAAAAACCATATTTGGAAGTATTTTCCAGGTTTGGCTTGTGGCGCGATTTTCTGAATGATAATATACAAGCAACAATTTCTGCATTCAGATTGATTAAAAACATGTCAATTAATCCCAAATCAGTGGAATTTCACCAGTGCCACGCTAAACCACATTCCATTTGTTTTTTTTTTATCACAATATCAAAGATAACGAAAGAAATCTTTGCCAAGATTTGTTGACAATTGAAAACACTGACTCGGACTTGAAAGTGCACGCGCTGCATTATGCAAATGAGCTACTTGTACGCGTCAGACTTTCCTTTCAAAAACTTTTGCAAAATCCCTCAACATACAGAAACAATACGAAAAAATGAGCGTACTCGTTGTCGGTAAGAGTACAGACGACAATAAGCCATATTTTTGCGTTTCTTTGTTTTTTTTACGACAATATCAAGGTCAAAGAAAATGTTTTCTTTCAGACCGCGAGCTGAAAAAGGTATTGCGTGACAAATTGACGCAAGCGGCGTGGCTGGAACCTAGTAATTTTTGATTGGTTCGTTCTGAGCATGCGCATGCAGGTTATCCTGGACTCTTCTTTCGCCCGCTCGGGTTCAGCCCCTATATGGGGCGGGAAGAAAGGAGAGTTCAGGGACTGGACTATCTCAGATAGTGCAGAGTGTTATGCAAGACTGTAAGTACGTTTTGAGTCATCTGCTGCTTGTATGTAACTTGTTAGTTCAAGGCCCAAAAATTACTGTTTGTCAAGACGGTTTTAAATTTTACTGTGGTGTTTTACGTTCAATTTCGTTCATTTTAAATTCATTGATACGTTGAAATAGCAAACGTGATAATTTTATTTTTTCAATGTCAACATTTGTAACTTGATACTTTTGTTTTCCTCGCAAAGTTTGTAACATGATACCCTTGTTTTCTCAAAAGATAAAAGAGGAAAATACGCTCGCTTTTTTCCTGCTGGAGAAAAATGAAATAATGTTATTAACTCATAAAAAAAATGGAAAAGGAATGATTTTGTTTCATTCAAGAGGCAAATTTTCATACCATCCATAAACAGTTACTAATTTAATTATCAAATAGTCACGTCGTGTCTCGGAATAGCACGTTCTTATTAGGTTGCCACCGTTGGTGTTAACAATAAACCAGTTCAAAATACACAGTGATATCGATTAATACAACCGAGAAGCGTTTCAACTTGACCGACATTACATCTTACATTGGTGAATGAGTCCCCTCAAAGACTGACTTAATTTATTTGCGGTTTCCGTAAGTGCCACAGTGTCTGCAGAAATATTTCAGAAGTTTCTTTTGTCACGACATTACTACTTTTAAATTAATGTCGCTAACTCGAAAATGTTTTGGGTGAATACATTGTGAACTTCTTGTTCTCTTTCGTTTGGAAAAAATAAACAAGCGGCTGAGGAGATCCATTCGTTTCCCTCTTTAAAGCTTAGCAAACACGAAATAGTTTGAAAACAGCAAGCGACATTTTTTACCGAGTTAGGGATGATTCCAAAAGATGCGTTGTCCCAAAAGCGTTCTTTGCACTAAAAGGAAGAACTGATACTACCTGAAATATAACTGCTATCGCCCGCTAAGACGAGAGTGTGGTATCGCATGCATGAATCTGAACTCGAGAACGGATTTGCATCATGCTGACGGTGCTAGAGCGCATGCGTCTTACATGTTGTGTTCTACCACAAGGAAAAACACCTAACATTCCTTGTATAATTGTGTATGAAATGTATCGGTTACGTAACATATAGTTAACACTAATGCTAATCAATCTGCGCATGCGCTTTGAGCAAATTGCTATTGTTCTTAAGACAATAGTACCACTAGGATAACAAGGGAATATTGGAACCATATATAGCTTTGTGATGTTACTCCCAAAGTGATGTACGTGTAGCACGTTTTACGTAGCAATTAAAGTTACCCACCCCACTCCCTCAAAACAAGGCTAATTGATTAATTAATTAAAATTAATTAATTAAACAAACATTAAAGGGTTTTTTTTTTTTTTTTTTTTTAATTGAGATGCACACATTACTTTATATACTAACATTACTGACAATACTAACCTTATTAATTGGGACTTGCACTGCTAACAATGTTTATGCAGTTATTTACATTACTTACAATACTTGTTACTTACGCCACTTACAATACTAACGCTTATACTACTTGCATTACTTACTTGCATTACACCTACTTGCTCTACTAACAATACTAATACTTACACTACTTACAATATTTAAATTACTTACCCAACTTACAAATTTTGCACTGCGAAAATCAAACTTACTTATGATACATCAAAAGAGAGAGGGAAAAAAATAAAATAAGATACAGGGCCAGCTTACTCCATAGATAGGTCACTATGTCGGTAATATTGAGTTTTGCAATTTTTGTGCTCTTAACTCCTTAAAGGTGGCCAAGGAGAGGTTTCCATTTTTCAGGCTGGAGGTTGAGTCCGTTTGTTTCGATTTCATAAGCTTTTTTCAAAAGGCGCAAATATTGTGAAAGGTTGGGAATTTCATCTCTCAACTTACACTTCCAAATATAATATCTGCTCATGAGACAGGAGAAATCTATTTGCAGTTTTGCATTTGAACTGTCTGGTTTCAGCCCCAAAGCAGTAGTCATGGCAAGATGATTACCCTTCTGAATTAAAGAGGATGATTGTAGCCATTCAAAAAAAGTTCCCCAGAAATGAGAGGTTACCTTGCATTGCCAGAAAAGGTGGAGCAAAGTGTCTGTTTCTTCCTTACAAAAGGTGCAAAGATCATTATCTTTAATTGCAATCTTATACAAAAAGGAATTTGTGGGCAGACGTCTATGGAGAAATTTAAATTGGAAAATAATAACTTTGGTACTTTTTGTGCATGTTCTCGTAAGTTGAAATGTTTTTTTCCAATCTATTTCTTCCTCATTGAGGTCGCAATCTCTATACCATTTTGTTTGGGACGCTCTCGGTTTTTCACTCTTTGTTGCAACGAGTTTTCTATACGTTAAATTGCTGGGTTTCTTCGTTTTTTTGGAAAGCTTTAGTGAAAGATTCAGCTTCAACGGTTTCCGGACTGTCGATAGTTTCCTTGAATCTCTCCCTTATTGTCTTTAACGTTGCAATAATCCCGCTGAAAGCAAGTGGGCAACTTTTGCAATTGTATTTGTTCAAAAACTCTGTATAGGAGAAGAAACAGGTCCCGTCTTTTATAAGAGATTCGACTGTCAAAATTCCATTAAAGTTTACACCTTATTGCCATAGTGCTTAAGTGCTATCAACCCCCAAACCATCCCAATAGTGCACTCTGCACTAAAAAGAGTAAAATTATCAGCATTGTAAGAAGTAAGGTGTATGAAAAGTAATCAGTAAACAGGCATGATTAGACAATCAAAAACATTTTTTAATTTTATAAAGAACTGACGAAATAAGATTTATGGTAAACAACACGATGAGAATGGTACATATCATAGCAACAATTCTGGGTTAATTGAGAGTACCTGTATTATGGCAGAAGTAAAGGTAACTTTTGCAACAGCGAGCACTATAGGGTTGAGTAAGTGAGTGTGTAAGGACAAGTACCTCATTGTGATTACAAGTTCATTTTTGGGGTCGCTATGAGGCCGATTATAACATCTCACAAGATTGGCCAAAAAAGTAGTAACAATGGATTCTAGCCCTAGCCCTAGTCCCTAACAATAGATGGTCCTTAGCCCTAAAGCAATAGAGCTTCGGGCTAACAAGAACCAATGAAATTAGAGGTTCTAGAGAACTGCATGGCAACAGCCTTTCTTGACTAAAATAGTGATAACAGTTACACCAGCGAGTAAGAGTAACAAGAGGCCATGAGGTACAAAGCAGTACTCTACTATGAAATATCAAGCCTCATTTTTACGCCCACTATTCGTCCTCACTAAATCACTCAATAATGTGTTTTGTTGTAGTCAGCAGTTTTGATTACTTCTCTCAATTCTTAAATTACAACATTTCAGGGGCATGCATCATTAATTCAATAAAGCCAAGTAGTCAGCTACATCCCCTTGAAAAATCCTGGATCTGCCCCCGCAATTTAATTAACTATTTGGTCAGATCTTTTTAAAATAAGTTGTTGTAATCTTATTTTGTATATCTATTAATAATGAAACAATATTGACATATTGAATGCATTGTTTAACAATTCAGATTGGTTGTTGGTTTTCTCCAGACACTATGAACCCTCAATCAACTTGTAATCGTCACTTGAATGATATCTTGATCAACACTCGGCAGAAATCCCAATTGAAATTCATTCAACATTTGCTCGACAGTTAATCAACACTCAATCAACATCTCAATTGACACTTCACAATTGACACCTCACAACAGTCGGTCGATAATGTCGACCGAGTGTTGACAGACTAATTTGCATCATTGGACTCTTGACCAACTGTCGGCTGAGATGTTGATCAAGTATTGTATCAAGTACATTGATATTGTGTGGATATTAATATTGATCAAGGCACCCTATAAGAAAATCCGATATTCCAGATATGGTAGTCCATTGAAATAGCCTCGGAAGACTAATAAATTGGTCAATATTTTGTCCAAAAATTGATTGATGTTTTAAAGGATATACTCGACAAAGTGTCTGCCCAACCCCGGCCCTATCCTCCTGGGGTGGGGAATTTCAGTTATATTTGACCTTACATTTTTGCCTGGGGTAGGGAATTTTACCGCAATGTTTTTGAAAATGTCAAATTCCCGCCCTATGCCCAACCTCCCCCCTCCGCCTATCAGCTATTTTAACAGCCAACATATCCACTGATATATCGACTGAGGCACCCTATAAGAAAATCCTATATTCCACCAATATGACAGCCTATTGAATCGCTTCAGACGACCAATAAATCTGTCGATATATTGTCCAATAAATTGATTGATGTTTTATATAGATACTCACTGTTACGTCACCTATTTTTATAAGGTGCCAATCAGAGGTTTATTGGCTGTCGAAACAGAGAATTATTTTGTTTGCGGCTGGCAAAATTTAAATATCAAAAGACTTCTTTGTAAACAGTGAGTATCGCTATACTCTGCAAAGTGTCTGTGAAGTATCGGTGAAGTGTCGGTGTACCACTCACTATATCAGCCGCTATAAATATATCTCGGTCACTATATTGACTGTATCAATTGTGACACTGGTTGCTAGTCGGTTGAGTATCGGTTGAATATCAGTTGAGTGTCAGTCGAATAACAACTGACGTATTGAGCGACATATCGACTGATACATCGGTCAATATGCCAATCAAGGCTTCCCATAAGATACATGATCCCTTGAGTATTAATGGCACATATTATCCGAAGAAATGATGAAACCCAAAGTAAGATATATGTACGCATTTGTAGCTAGATATACATGTAACTAGGTATTTGCTGTATATTAATAATGTGAAATTTTGTAACTCATTATTTTTCTCTCAAAGAAGGTAGGTTAAATGTTTCTATTATTCCTTTTCTTGATATCGAAGAGAAACTTTACATTTAACACAACAGTCATTCTCTATTGATAGAGTAGAGTTAGTTTCAAACATCAGGAAAACTTTGTAAGTGACAGCTGACATTGGTACAAAAGTTGAATGGTGCTGTTGATACATTGATTTCTGCAATAAGTGGATTGGATTAAATGTATGTCTCCGAGAGCGTGACAAATTTGATTTCAGTAAATCTCGTGGGATGTTCCCTAAAATATTGACCAAGCGCCTAGCGCCATAACATTCCAATAAAACGTGGGACCGCCATACATCCTGAAAAAAGAAAAAACTACATCACTAGCAAGACTAGTTGGTTCGCTGTCTCTAGACTGATTCGAAAGTCGATTGTTTACAATTGAAAGCTTTATGACAGACAGTCTGTCCACAGCAGTTCCACAGCAGTTGATGACTGATTTCCACTACGATCATTACGATATCACAGTTATCTGAACTAGTTGTTTCGGGTCTTTCACAAGTATACACAGCTTTCACATTGATGGTTTTTCGATCACCATATCCAACATGATCGTTCGAGCGGCGCAATTTTGAAACATCGGAGCTCGATAAACTGAAATTCGTGCGAAGAGTCACCTTTCACATAACGCAATATTCCTCCAGCAGAAAGGCCCAGCTTTTCCCATACGAGGCTAAAGGTACTTTTAAAATTATAGAGTATCCACTATCGGCAAGGGTTGTTAAGACTTACATGTAACTTACGTTTGTTTGCATACTCGTCGACATTAAATCAATACTCAGTATCCTAAATATTCGAGGTTTATCTCGTCCTAAATCCTCACGCAACCTTTCATCTGATCAGTTGGAAACGAAATATGAAAGCTGCGAGCAGAAGTAAACGACAATGCTGTAAAACATTAAATAACTCACCTCAATTTCGAAGGATACCTCCAGGGTCGAAGGAGGCAGCAAAGATCTTCGTTTGCTATCGATGACTCTCGGACAATCATCGGTGATGCGAAGGACTAACGACAGACCGCAAGATGGATATTTCTTGTGCTGATTGGCTCCGAAGTAGAGTCTATTGTTACTTACTTACTTTCGGAAAACTCGGACGATGGCAATAGCGACTGCTGCGCAAGCGCAGTAGTCACAAAAATTAATTATTTCACTAAAATATTTGATTTTCTGGGACAGATGGATGGTTTGAGATAATAGAACCTTTGTGAATAAGAAAAGTAACCTTTTAGGCTATGCACGTAGCACCACTGCCTTTCATTAACGTTTGAAAGATTTTGGGAAGCTCTCCGAGCATTTTCTTTACATTTGGCCATTAGAGCTCTACGATATATAATATAAGAAACGTAGTAATAGCCTAGTTTCTAATTGTTTGTGCGTGAAAGCCTGGTAACTATTTTAAAGCATCAAGACGATGCTCAGGGGAATACCTCGTCAAGATGGCGGACGATAGAAGTTCAGCAGCAGGGGAGGTAGGTTTCTGAATAAATATCTCTGCGCAATCAACTATAACCCTGGAAGAAGGATAATTTTTAAAGGTCTGATTCCTTTGCAGGCCAAATTAGCAAAATGTCTTTCAAGGATAGAGTAAGGAAGCAGACCAGGTGGTAAACACTTTACTCACAGAACATTTAGCAAATAGCAAAGACGTCCGATAGGTGTTGCACAAGTAGTCCTAGTCGAAGTCTGCCGCACTAATGTCAAAATAAATTCTTGAAAAGTTGTTAGACTTCTCTTTTTGCCGCTCTTTTTGACAGAGGGTTTCTTTTGAAAGTTGACTTTGTTTTCTTTAATACTGTCCCAGTAATTCAGTTTCTCAGCCAAAGGTTTCAATATAGAGAATATTGCCATGAAACAAGTTTAAGTTGGAAGACCTGTATCAAATTTCACGGACTCGTCATTGTTAAACACGATCTATAAAAAGTTCGCGTTTCATGGCTGCCTTGTTGTGGACTTTGTTTCGAACTTAATTTTTTTTTAATTTTTAATCTCGCTACACTTCTAACAAGTTCCTCCATTTCTAGCTGATCAATGTCTGTTTGTCAGGAAAGAGATACAGACTTGTTTACCATGTTTATGTTTTTTCAGTTGGCGAAGAGCTGACATTGTTTTCCTTACACGGGAAAATATATTCGTGATCCTTTAAAGCGACATCCGACGACACAGGGCAATTTTCGCGGGAAACTTTTCGCTTTTATCCCTTAAATTTCTTTTTCCTCTCCGCGAAATCATTCGTTTTTCTCGTTCACTTGTGCCACTTGGAACTTCTTGTGGGTTGAATATCGTTGGAAGCCGGCCTCGTTTACTACCTTTTTTTTATCCCACACAAGGTCTTGACGATGTCTTTAGTGTTGAAATGCTGAGAACATACGTGTAAATTCGCCGTAGACTAAAACTCCTTGTCAGCTCGCCGGCAAAAAGTGCTCCAGTTCTCTCGAAGCTTTTTCACGCTCAGAAAATTGAAAAAGTTGGTCTGGTTGCTTTTTGAAATTGTTTTTGCGCACGGAAATGGGTTCTGTCCTCGTGTACCGGTTCACAAGAGCCGATACAAAGGCCAAACAATACACAACAGCTAACCAATGACTCCTAAACAAAGAAAGAACAATGGTTATTCCCTTGTGAACCCGTACACCAGGACCTAACCCGGAAATGGCACAATACCTCATTTTCGTCTGTTTTGTTTTCAAAATAAGCCCCTTTGGTGTGTTTTTATTCCCCTGAGCCTAGTCCTGATGCTCTAAAATAGTTACCAGGCTTTCACGACCAAACAATACGAAACTAGGCTATTCAAGGCCAGGGCTTTTTAGAAACAAAGATTTTTCCTTTCAGCAGTCTCACTATCCACGTTCCTAAAAAACTGATGCTTGGATTTTGCGAATCTTGAGCCTTTTTAAGAGCAACATCGACTTTATTTTATCATTGAACTTGAACTTGAACTTTAATTTTATTTCCTTTTCTTTAGAGCTACAAGAGCTATTAGCCTCTGCAGCTAGTTCCAGAACTAATTTAACGGCGGATGAAGTCGATGTGATTCGTCCATGCATGAGAGGTCTCAATCAACCATTACTCGGAGATATTTGACTCAGTCGTTTATTTCAGTAGCTTAGGCATTTGACATGGGGTAAAAGACTTAAATTTGAGGAACCAAAGCTCTTTTGACGAGGGCGCGGCGAACTTGATGACATACAGTCAACTCTCTTATGGCGAACACCTTACGTACGCGACTACATGTACCTTCCGTAAGCGACCACTCGTTTTGTTTCTCAGTCGAATACTGTTTCAGGGGCTCTCTTGTAATTGCCTTGAAAGTATGGATCAGTGTAGACATCTATCCTGAGATTTCGTCTTTACGTTTTTCACTGGATGAACAACCTTCTTTCCCAAAACAGCTCGTTGGGAGCCATTGAGCACGCAAGGAACAGTTAACAAAGATGACCGAATGATGGGCAAACATCATTTAAAGGTCGAATGCAACGAAATTGGGTCTGGTTTAATTTTCAATTCAATTTTTTTATTTGTTTCCACTTTATATTTAAAAAGTACAGTCAGTCTCCGCCCACAAATAGCAAAGGCTAATCGTGGTGGGCGGAGCAACACACAGTCCGTGGTTAAAATGTTAATTACTAGGTTACAACAATATACCTTAAATACGATATTAAATTAAAGGAACAAAAGAAAAGAAAAACAAGATGACACGAAAACGAAAACAGGAGGATATGAAGTTTAAGAAGGTCTAACAAAAACTATTCAAAAATTTGCAATTTTATATGGAAGAATAAGCGTTTCAACATAATCATCCTCAGCCTCCATTATTAAGAATAGCAAATCACTTACATGCTTTTTAAAGGCACTTAGGAAGTTGCCAAAATTTGTCCTGGTAGGAATTCCAGAGTTTAGCTTCAAATCTGGCAAAAGACCTTTGATTTAAGCTCAGACTCGAAGATTTAATATAAAAGTTGCCTGAGGAGGAGCTCCTGGTCCTGTGCGTATGTATTTTATTAAATTGAGTAAAGATATCACTGATATTAGACGGAACAGACAAACGTGAGACGTCTTACATTAAAGAAGAAACAGTTTCAACATAGAGCATATTTATGGGGAGAATATTTGAGGTGATAAACAAAGACACGGCGTGTGCTCTGGGCTCAGAAAAATGCATTAAGCGAAGGACACGTTTTTGCAGTATAAGGAGTTTTTGTAGATGGGTTTTAGCAGCTTGACCCCAAGCAGCTAAACCATAAGACATGTAAGGAAATATCAAGGAACGATAGATGTTTAAAAGAGTACATAGAGGAACGAAGTGCCTAAGGCGAGCAATGACTGCAATAATTTTACTTATTTTTAATGCAACGTATTCAATATGAAATTTCCAGCTCAAATTACTATCCAGTAAAATTCCAAGATATTTTACATGTTCCTTGCATTCAAGAGACGTTTAATCAAAATAATCGTAATCCAAAGTTTCACATGATTTCATTAAAACATCGCCGAGATATTCGACGTTGAAAATGGCCCTTTTTCTTCGCCTTACAAACGGAACGGTTCCAATCGTGGAAACGTCGGAAAATTGTCGGAACTGGATTTTGTGACGTCATAATTGGTGAGCTTCCCGTTCAGAACAGAGAGCAAACACAGTAAACATGGGTGTTTTTATTGTAGTAGTCGTTCAAAATCTATGGAATGAGCCTTGTTACTCCCTTTAGAAGATGAGAAATCATCAGGGAATAGCTCACGTTGGTTAAAACGAGGATAGTATTGATAGAAGAAAGGATTTTAACCGCCTGTTCGAATCATCTGGCCGTATAGCTACATCTCGTCTTCTTCCTGTCAGCAAACTTTTTAGAAGAAACCTCTTGGAGCAATGTGTTTCGTAATGACTTAGCTGGGTTTCAAGTTCAATCCCAAAAACAAAAACAGAGAAGCTGTACCAAATGTCGTAATTGTAAAGCCATATATTGTCGACGAACACCCTACGAACAAATGCTCTACAAGCAAGGAATGCCGTTGTTCGGCAGCCATATTGTGACGAGCAGAGAGCGAGGTAAAGTCACTGTGTATAAAAGCTATTGCTGTGTTTTCTTATATCAACTTAGAATTTTCAGATACTTAATGTTATTTTCTAAACTCAGTCTAGTGGAAATAAAACATTAGCGTTTGGATGATTCTGTAAAACGATCTCACGCCATTGTGATTTGTTTGAGATTTAAAGCTTAAGATTTAAGAAAAGCCTAAATAAATCATCTTGAATGACCGATTTTCAGCACCAACATTGTCATTTAATAGTTGAACAAAATAAAAAAATATTTCTACAAGAGTATTTTGGATTTTTTTCGTTCTTAGTCAAGCTGTTGGTCGTATTAAATTTGCTGCGATGAAATAATTGCTTACGGAGGAGACTGCCATGTTGAGGAAGAAGGGAGTGGTTACTAGCCTGGGGCCCGAGGGGGAGTTAGCCTTAACTGAAGCATTATTTTTTCTCGTTTAAAAATGCTTTTCACCTCTAAAGTTTGATTACTACAGCTCAAAACTGAAGGGTAAACAATATAAATAGACTTTAATATCTAGCCAAAAAGTTACAAAACTGAAATAAATATTCTCGCTAACCCTCGGTTAGCTTAATTGGGCTTTGAACAACCCAGCCCTGAAGGAGACTAATCTAGATGTGGCTCAAGCTTTTATTGATCCCTGAGAGATGCAATCCTGCCTGGGCCATCCTAAAACAAATCTACAAATAAAAGCTTAAAATGGTACCGAGTGTTTATTTAGGATTTCATACCTGATTTTGATAGGCCTATGTATGACTGTATTTTTTTAAACTGTCACTTGTAACCCTTAGTGATACTTTGTTTGGTCAAGACAAGGCATTTCACCTTGAATACCTTAAGTCAGGGCTGTAGCCAGTATGAGGCAAATTCAGGCAATTGCCTCAACCATATTTGTTTCCATTTCTTTTTTTGTAGTAGAAAGTAAGTGGTTGTTAGAAAGAGAATTTAACCGTGGACATTGCCTCAGTCAAATTTTTTTCTCACTATGGCCCCGCTGTAAGAAATACTATAATGCTATTGTGAATTTTAATTGCTCATCAACTTTTTATTGGAACAAAGGATTGAATGTACTAATCACAAGCCCCTTTGTGATATAAATGGTACAGACTAGCAGGCTGACTAGTTGATGGGTTGCAAATCTTCATCTCTGGTGCCCTCATCATCAGACAAATGATAATACCACAGTCCTCTCAGTTTCACAACCGTCAAGAGACAAGCATCCACAGCCCTTTCACATGAGAGTACCTTGGCTTGGAGTTTGCAATCAATTTATCAAGCTCAATAAGCTCTGTTTAAAACCCTACAAGTTTATATATTTGTCTTTTACTGATGTCTAATTAAAACCGTAGAAGTTACTTAATATCTATCTGGATTTGTGTGCTTCTGTGTGAAACATGCTGGGGTGGACCATAACCCTTCAGTTGCCAATGGGTCAATTCATATCAGTTTTCTGTTCTGTCAGAATAGTGAATTAGGATAACATTTTTGTTTTGTGCATCTCTCTCCTGTTTCTAAATTAGGCCTGCTTACTTGGTAACCAAAAACAGGATCTCTATTTTTACATTCAGTCCACGTACTGTATGCCCGGACTGTATGTCATATTTAAGTATCGATCCACGTAACAAGTAGGCAGGCACTTGGCAAAGTTGATTAAAAGATGAGAAAAAATAATTTTTAGCTTCAATTAAATCGGTGAATCTGACTGGCTGATATTGAAATATCGTAGAAAAAAAATATATAGTAGTGACATAAACAACATTTTTCTGGACATGTGACCCATTCTCCTAAAATCTACCTCCCGGTAAAATCAAAAGTTAGCCTTTTGGTGCATCAAAAATTTGTAACTTTAAGATATGTTATATTTACAAATGCAACAAATTCAAAGCCAAAATGAAAAGATGTTCGAAGGGAATCCAGTGTATCAACTTGTCAATTTGAAATTCAAATTTTGCACTTTTTGCTTGTGGACCAATGACATAATCTAATTTGATTGCAGTGTTTAGTGCCTGAATAATAACTGCTGCAATTTCCACTGCCTATTGTTCTTTTGCCTACTTTTTGCATGGAGCATTACGTCATCTGAAGGTCGGCACACACTGGGGGACTAGTCGCAGTCCCCTAGTGTGTACTCGTATTTTGCATCTTGGTCCCTGCGATTAGTCCCACAAATTAAGCTAGTTTGATTTCTAGGACTAGTTGCAGGGACCAATAGTCTCACAAATCGGTCAATTTTCTAGTGTGTACACACTAAGGTTTAAGTCCCTGCAACTAGTCCCCTAATGTGTGCCTAGCTTAAAGTTTAATTGATGTTTAAAATTAAAACTGATGTGTGAATGTAAAGCTTTAATAACACTTCATTGTAAGAAGAAAGTAATAATCAAGACCAGAACATTAGTCAAGAAAGCAGAACACACTAACACATTTTAAATGGCAGGTAAGCCCTTTTACTGCAGGGAATGCTATCACAAAGGAAGATTAAAAATTACTTCAATATATATAATCCTACAGTACTGGTTGTCAGTCATGTTTTATACAGTAATCATGTTTCAATAGTCTCTCACTTTTCTCTGACAAAATAATCACAAATTCATATGTCAGATGTAGAAGTACCGTCCGCAAACAGCCATACTTTCCACCCATTTACGACTGATACGTTTTCAACGAATTTACCTTCTATATAAAGAAAATCATCGTTGAAATCACAGAGATCTGAAAGGCTTCTTCCAGTGATGTTACAGTGTATATTTCAACTTCCCTGACTCAAGACCTTCATGATTTTTTTTTTGCGCTGACGATTTCCTAACCTTTGAAAACTCCGTAACCCTTAAAATTCTAAGGACGAAAACAACACCCACATGCCATGTAAAACAACATCAGCAAGATGGGCTTCAATGCTAGAAATTCCCACAAAACAACTCATCTTATGGTCTTTTATCGGCTTCTCATACTGACAGTAAGGAAATGTACACATCATCTCAATTTACAAAATAAAACAAGGCGAACACTCTAAGATAACATGTATTCATTACTTTTATTACTAATCTTTGAAGGGCAGTCACGTTCAGAAAGGCTCACCAATCCATGTGGTCGATTCTTTCGTTGTTGATAGGTAACCTTGTTGATATCGTACGCCATCTTGTTAAATCTGATCCACTCGAGTTTATTTTGACCAAATCTTCAAGTGCCTGATTTCAATGGTTCGAACTTTCACGGCTGTATTTGGACATTTGCATACCACAAATCAATGTCTTCATCTCTTTTAGACATCGGCTAGTCAATAAACGTCAGAAAACCTTGAAACAAACTCGATGACTTCTCGAAAGCCACAGAATCTCTTAGGGTCATGAAAACAAGCTCGCCAAATATGACGTCACAAATACCGTATATTCGTTTCCAATCTCGGCGCGGCCATTTCTGGCTCGTTTTCGTAAAGCTCTCGGAAACCGTCGGATTTTCTTATCTTGAGCACCACAGTTTGTGCAAAACCTAATTTTAAGAGTTGATTCTGCTTCCTGTTGGTATGACTGATGTTTTAAAAAAGGATTTTCAACAAAAGAAAAATTGTCCAAATTTCATTGCATTTGACCTTTAACAAACATCTGAGACATCATCAATGTCTTAACAAGAAAAGAAAGAAGAAAGAAACAGAGATCATAGCTTCCAGTCTGTAAAGTTTAAAGCTTACGCTGCGAATGCTCATCTTAGGGTTCGTCCAATTAGATCTAATTACGCTCCATTGATAGTGAAAGGGATACGTAGAATCTGCAGGTATTATGTCCCTTAGCTGCTTCTACAGAACATACCTTTTAGCAGCTTTATTATTTCATCTCGAATATCCTTCATTCTCCACATCAAAATAAGGGGGTTTAGCGAGCACGACAAATACTCAAGCAAAATAGACACATGAAGAATTAACTGCTTCAAGTTGGGGTTTTGCAGAACAACCCATAGTAAACTTATAGTTATAATTACGGGCAAGTAAGTTATATAGAAAACAACTAGAATTATAAGAATCGTAAAGACAGACTTCTTGTACTTGACAAAGTTGATCACTGGTTGAACATGATTTTGAGACATCGCGTTGGCCTGAATTTGCAGCTGATGCCGACGAATTATTCGAAACACTTTGAAGTAGGCTACTGAAGTAATAATAACACAACATGGCACAAGTAAGATAATGATGAAATTTGATCCTCGTTCATACGGAAATACAAGTAGTGGTAGCATAAGCAGAGCCAAAATCACGGCAATAAAACTGACACGACGCACAGTCAGCCCTGATCGGCTAGTCATATGCAACCATCGTTCAATGGACATGACTGTTATCAGTAAAACAGTAACTTGATAGAAGTATTTAGCACAGCCATCGCCGATGGATCTTGTTATGGAATAAAACTTTGGCCATTTGCTTTTGTCTGATGGATTAAACTGATCGGGATCTAAGTATCGTGATACCTCGTTCACAGTCCAGAGCAGTTGGGAGATGAGTCCAGTACAAAAGTCAGTGAAAGCCAATCCAGCAAGCAGAATGTAAGAAGGTGTCCTGAGAGAGGGTTTCCTCCAGATTGCTGCCAAAACAAGACCATTCGCTACCACAGCGACGGGCAATAGCGCAGCGATGAGTATTAAAAGAAACAGATTTACTCTGCCTGATGCAAAGTTGTGTTGTTTTACCACAGAGTCAGAGCAACAGGCGTTGAAAGAATGTTGGAAATGAAAAAAATTAGTAGAGTTGTCAGACATGCCTTGATTTGTGCTCTCTATCTCTGAAACTGATATCAGAAATTATTTTATGATGGCGCTGTTGCGATATTTCAAATTATTTACTTCGAATATCGGCTTACTATGATTGCATGCACTCCACTGAGCGAAGAGGGAAAGTGGCGCTTGCATTTAAAACTGTGTTTTTGTGACTTTCATTCTTGTTGTTTTTCCATGTTTAAATGAATTAATAAAATGAAATTTGAACTTCAGTATTGCGCCACTTGATCTTAATAAAGTTAAATAAGTAAATAAAATCCATCTGAACAACACACGCTCCATTCATATTTTGAAAGCTTGTGACGATTCTCATTATACGCAGGACGAGTTATTTCTAATTATGTCTAAGTCTTATTGAAAGCCTTTTTAAATAACACACCAGGAGTCATGTACACTGCCCAACAAATGAAACGTTTTAATCTCGCGCGCTGCTGAACCTCTGTGTGACAAATTAATTGCATCTTTTGTTCTTTTGTTTGTATTAGGGCTTGAAAAGCTCACCGCACAACCTCACAAAAATATTTCTAAATTAATTTCTATAATGCAGGGGCTGTCACCAATATAAAGACTAAATAAAGACCAGACCCTAGTTCAGAATACGAGGGGAAGTTCCACCATTTCTTCCTTTATGCCTAGGTTAGGCAGGTGGTTAATTAAATACAAGATTTGACGTTCTTAATTTTCTGAAACGTTGGCTTTAATTCAGCGTTTTTGTTTCACGGTGAGAATTTCTTTCGTCCAATTTAATTTCCATGTTTCAGGCAGAAGATGCGAAATCTGATTATATCCAATAGCGCTTCGTGAAATTTATGCAATGAAACTTCAGCAACGCAGATCTTAATCCTACGTCTTGTTGTTGTGATTGTTTATTTTTTTAAGAGTAAATGCAATGGTAAATCTCAAGCTAGATGTGATGACGACAATTGTAGGATATTGACAAATGTCATAAAAACGTTATCAATCATCGCTTATATAAACTAGTCAAACTAGGACCAAATTAATTGAAACTGGTAGCCTGGTTTTGAATGACATCTACCGAGTCGCGTACGTTTTTTAATGAACTAGGAGTTATACAAAGAGATGAATATTTGATTTAAAAATATCTTTTGATTGTCTGGTTAGACAGGTAGACTTAAAAAAAAATGATGTATTTACTCTGAAAAGTGCTTAAAATTAAGTTGCATTTGCTAAGTCAATATTACTTGCTTACAGTCTTCAAAAAAAGGAAAATCAATTTCCATCTTGCTTTGTTTGGATCAGCTAAATAAATTGCACGAAATGAAACAAAATATGATTGCAAATACTTTTCAAAGTGGGTGGCAAGTAATATATTATTAAAAGCCATACGTCAAAATCATCTTAACTTAAAAGCAGAGGGAAAATCATTTTGCTGTGTAAAATTATGTATAAAACTTAACATAGCTGCGAGAATCAAGTCTAATTTTTTTCGGTTTAAACTTTGCAAGGGATTTTAACCTAGCCTCTATAAAAATAATGTGAACATTATTTGAGTACAGCGAATAAACCATGAAAATATACCATTAGTTTAAAAACAACTAGTGAACGGTTTTTTTTTCTCTAATCACATGTATCCTAACAACACAGTTTCTTAAGCAATTGCTTTACTCCATTTCGAATATCATTCATCCTGCAAAGGTAAATTAAAGGATTGACTGACGAGGACAAAAAGAAAAAGAAATTAGCTACCAGAAAAGCCAACTCTACCTGTGAATGGTTTTGAAAAGAACTATGAACACCAAGAAAGACGAGAAATGGTAGATAACTTAGATAAAACAATAGCACAATGTAAAGAATAGAAAATACGGATTTCTTGTACTTCGCCAAGTCTATTGCTGGTTGACCAAAATTCTGAGAAGGTTCGTTGGTTCGCACTTGCTGTTGATGATGACGAATAATTCTGAAAACTTTAAAATAGGCAACTGACGTGGCAAAAAGGCAAAGAAAGAGAACGGTGATGCTGATGATATTCAATACCAATCCATGGCTTCCCTTCAGGAGTTGAAAGGAACGAAATATGGGGGCAGGAATTGGAAGGAGAAACACGCCTATCAGAGTGAAACGAACTCGACGCGATGTCACCAAATATCGTCGAGCCGACATGTGCAGCCATCGTTCAATCGACATAAAAGTCATAACCAGTAAAGTCAAGGCGATTAGATAGGTACCACAAACTTCAGCAATAACCTTTGCGATGACAAGAAATGACAAAGAATCTCCGACTTCTTGAGGTGTCTTCAAACATGTCATCTCAGCTGCAACAAAAAATGGCTGCGTCACTAGTCCTGTGCAAAAATCGGTAAAAGCCAATCCACATAGAATAATAGAGGACGCTGTTCTAAGGGACGGGTTCGTCCATAGTGTCATCAAAATCATAGCATTTCCTGTCACAGCTATGGGCGACATAAGAGCGATAATCAATGAAATTAAGAACTTAACTGCGTTAAAAGCTGACGTGTGGTCTCTGGCAACTCCGTCAAAGCTGCAAAGGCCGAGGAAGGAACTATGTCGAGGCGCTGTAGTCGTGTTATTTGACATAGTGATCCGCTCTGGGCGAAGTGTTTTTCATACAATTTTTTCTTAAGACAATAAGAGAAGCTCTAAGAAATAAGAAATTCGTTGTCGATAATTACTGTTATTATCTTCTAAAAGAGCACAGCAACAAATCCTGTAATCTGATTGGTTCTTAGCGCGGTGCTGATTTTCCCACCTCTGACCACGGTCACGGTAATGCTCGCGCGTGTGGAAAAATTCAAAAATTACTAAAGTGAATTGAGGGAAATGAAAAATAAATAAGACATTTACCAGGTAAGGTAGCTAACCTCCTTTCTTTTCTTCTCAGAAGAAAATAAAATTTTGTGCCTGGAACCGAGTTGAGTTCCGGTTGTAACAATTAATTTATGAGGTAACTTGATCATGGCGATTATCTCGGCAACTGATCTGGTCGTTAAATGAAAATTTGAGGTTTCTGTCATTTTCTGGCATGATTAAACAAGCTTAATTTCACCTTCTTAAAATTAATTAAGATCTCAATGCAGCTGTGGGTTTTGATTTCAAAATTTTACGAAGAGATAAGGTCCACTCACTTAAAATAAGGTTTTCCCGCAACGTTTGTTATCCTAAGGTGAACAGTCGTCTTTCAATCAAGACAAGAAAATGAACCGTTTATGTAGATAAACTGTTATATCTACCACAAGAGCCGTTCATTGGAGTCGTGGCACTCAAATTTGCAAAGCACCGTCGTCAACGAGAGGAAACCACTCCCTCTCGCTTACCTACCGTTGATTAGATTCAAAACCAATAAAATGACCGCGGCTAAAGAGTAAACCACTGATTGTTCTTTGCGTAGAAACTAAATTGAAAGAAAGATTAGTTCTTGATACTCAATTAATATTATTTATACGCGTAGTAGTGTTGTTCAGTTTATAATTAATTAAATATTCAATCAATCAACGGAACAATCAAAAGTAACCCTACTCCCGGAGATCACTCCCCATTATTAATACTGCATGCCTAGCAGAGGACTTGGCACCCATGTCGCAGGCTAGCACTTGGACTAGTTCTATTCAATCCATCAATTTAGTTGCCAAGAGCAAGGTTGCAGTGATAAACGATGGCAATTAGCACCAATGTCTTCATCCTTTGCAGCTTTGATGGTGCGACGACCAGAAAACAAAATCCTGCTTATGACGAAGCAATTTTATCTTTTTCGATAGTTATCGCTCTTCTCTCGCCGTTAGCGGTGACAGGAAATGCTCTAATTGTTGCAGTAATTTGGAGGAATCGGACTTTGCGAACTCCCTTCTATATGTTTCTTTGTGGATTGGCTTTAACCGACCTATTCACAGGACTCATCACTCATCCATTTTACGTTGCCTTCCAGGTGATTTGTTCGAAGGGTCCCCAAGAAGTCGAAGGCCGCCGCTCGTTTCTCGTTTTAGCGAGAGTAATCACTGGCGGTTTTGGAAGTTACTTGATATACGTGACGGTCCTGATTCTCACATGCATGTCCATTGAAAGATGGTTGTACATGTCGCGGAGATTCTTGTTTATCCAGCGTCGAACACGTTTTATTGTCGCTGGGATAATCCTCGTTCCAATTCCATTCTCTGTGTTTCGCGTGCTAAACGTCTTGACCGGCAGCTATGGACATATTTCGACAGCTTCCTTTGCATCTTTACTGCTTTGTCTCATTGCCATATCGACGTCTTATTTTAAGGTTTTTCGAATTATCCGATGTCACCAACAACAAGTGCAAGCCAGAGAAACGCCGCAGATTTCAGGCCAACCAGCGATAAACATGGCAAAATACAAGAAGTCTGTGTTTTCTATTCTGTACATTGTGCTATTATTTTATATTAGTTACTCTCCTTTTATTGTCTTTTTCGGGATCTATCGTTCTCTCAGAGGCCACTCTGTAGTAGAGCTACTTTATGTTATGTCGCTGACAGCTGTATTTTTGTCGTCTTCGCTAAATCCTCTCATTTACCTTTGGAGGATGAAGGATATTCGCAACGGGGTCAAACAATTAATTTGGATGTAGCCCTAAAGAAGCAATGACTTTAATTTGTAATACTTTTAAGGTAATGTAACTCACAGAAGGACAATTGTAAAAAAGAATGAAAAGGTGGCTTTAAAAATGCTGTCCATATCAAAGAAAAGGTGACCAATGTAGCTTCAAGAGTTGATCTGCTCGACTCTGCTTATTTTTATGCTGCAAACACTATGTGGTACAATGTCCCTGTCATAGGTATCTGGTGAAAATTTGAAATGTATTAAAGTCATTTTGTAATAGCATTTAGAACGAAAAATCTTCAAAATAAAACACATTTGAAATAGTGTCTTTGCTGAATTTATTATATCTTATTGAAGTGCATTGGGTGTTTTCCTTGTATTTGGTTGACTGATTTGTTCAGTCCGTCACAATTGCAAGGTAGGCTGAATACACATTACACAGCTGATAGACAAGTCCAACTTTTACCTCGACAATGAATCGAGTCGTGCAAATAATTATTGATTGTCAAATGTAAATAAGTTAGTAAAGGCTATCAATTACAGCGCGAGCATTATGAATTCCCTGGTTACCATTTTTTGGATAAGCTTTGTGCCTTAGTTTCTGTTTGAAACTACACATGAGAGAAGTGGCGAAGTAGTCTCAGAGCAAGGTGGCTCTTAAATTTTGTCATTTATGTTTACAATATAGCAGCTGTAAACCCGCTTTTGGAGGTGAGCGTAGATGGACGGCTGGAAAGTATAGAATGGGATGTTGTCTTGCCAGCAGAATCACCGCCCCTTCTCAGATGTACATCGATTTTCACGCGATATTCTAATGAGTTCTTGAAAAGATTTTTGGTCCAAGCCGGGCTACAGCATTCATGTTGAAAATTCTTTGTTCTTTCAAATATACTGGACTTGGAGTGATGTCTTTCGAATAAATGAAAACTTCATTAAACAGCTGTCGCCCATGTTAACTTGCCGAGATGACAAAGATGAATGGTGAGCTTAGTAACCAAGCTCTGGCGGGGTGAATACAGCGTCATATGAAAAGCTTTTCGACCAATCAGAATGTCCAATTCCTTTATTCACCTTTGGAAATATATTATACTAAAAAGGTGATATTTGATATTATGCTTTTTTGAGATTTAGGTGAGAACACATTTTACACTAACTTCCTGATATCGACAACTGTTCAGATGTGGGTTTTAAAGTGTCTTCAGCGTTTAGACCAGAATAGGGTCATTTTATGCCAGGGGGGGGGGGGGGGGGAGTTGGGTATTTAACAAAGTTTTATACGGGGAGGCTCCGCCCCGAGGTCCGACCCCTTACCCTTTCATGTACAACTTTGGCAGAAAAGGTACCCTTTTTATATACCTTTTATTGAAAAAAGGTAAACCTTTCACATACCTTGTTCTCATTTTCATGTAGTGTTAATAAATAAGCCTACACAACCTCAAGGGGCCAATTTAAGTTATCCCAAATAAATAGTGACTTCACAGTCAAAGTCAATAATACACCCATAGAAAGAGTAATTAAACATAAATCCCTTGGAGTTCAAATTGATGAATCTTTGAACTGGCGCACACACATTGATACCATTTCAAAGAAAATATCCGCTGGTATTGCTATTTTAAGGCGTGTAAGTCATTTTATACCATTTGATATTGGAGTGAATATGTACAATGCACTGGTAATGCCATATTTTAATTACTGTAGTGCCGTATGGGGTAATATCAATAAGGGACTAGCAGACAAACTTCAAAAGCTGCAGAATAGGGCTGCTAGAATTCTCACCTGTTCTAACTATGATGTTCGCTCAAGTGTTTTGTTGGAGGAGCTTGGCTGGGAAAGGCTAGAATATGTAAGACTTAAACAGTTGGCTGTGACAATGTATAAAATCCATAATAATCTTTCCCCAGTGTATCTGAGGCGGATCTTTACCAACACCTCAAATGTACATTCACACAATCTCAGAAATTCTGAGATGAATTATTATGTCCCCAGACCCAGAACTGAGTCTGCAAAAGGGAGCCTCCACTACAGAGGATCTGTTCTGTGGAACAAGATTCCCTCAGAGATTAGAAAACGGCCTAGTTTAAATGTTTTTAAAACTTCATTTGATGGGAAAGATTTTTTCTAATACACCTTGACTCATTTTAACTCCTATCATTCATAATGTAAGTTTTTGTATTTTTAACATTATAGTTCCTTAGAGTATTTTAGTCTAGTTTTAAACACGATTCCTAGGAAGACCATGTAAAGTGATATGATCTCGTGGATAAATAAAGATTGATGATGATGATGAAGGGGCGTCTATTCAAAATATTATAATTAAACGCCCTTTTGAATACCTAAATGACCGAATTCCCTACCCTTTTATATACCTCAACTTGTGAAATCCCTACCCTTTTTTATACCTTGAGCCTGAAGAAGGTACCCCTTTCGGGCGGAGCCTCCTCGCATAGGCCATTCCTTGCATACGGCGACTGAGCCCGCAGTACGAACGGCAGTCAAAACTAAGCTGTCTTACCGAGACGACACGATAATAGCATTTTTTCTTCGCAGTTAACAAAAATAGAGACAATGCTAAAGTTGCTTTGGCTTCTTCTAATAGTTAACTCGAGAATTCCGGGTTAGTTTGACGAGGAACAGGATATTTTGTTCAAAATAAGACAACTATCACACTACCTCATGTCTACCTGGCGACACAGTGCCGACACTAGACGAACTACGAGCGAGTTGCCATGTCGGACGCCGGCGACTCAGATTTGGCGTCAAATTAGAAGCTTGGAGACACAAACGTCTTTTTTTCACATTTTAAGAACTGATAGGATTTTGACAATTGTAAATCCCTTTTCGTGAATATTTAGTGGCATCTCCAGCGACAAAAGTTGCCTGGCTTCAATGCCTTTCCTGTAAACTTACATTGACGTCAGGACAGTAAAGTTTTTCTCGTCTGCTGAATCCTGATTGGTCAATTCAAATTTCCCGCGCGCCGACCGTATGCAAGGTTATACGGAATACCCTCCCCCCCCCCCCCCAGGGATTTTATGACACTCTACATTTATCTAGTCTGAGTTCATCTTTAGTTGTCCACCTGACAAAATAGTTGCTTAAGCAACTGCTTTACACCATTGCGAATATCACTCATCCTCCAAAGGTAAATGAGAGGACCGAGCGAAGAGGACAGAAACAAACATGAATGCAGACACTATATAAACCAACTCTAATTGAGAGTTATTGAGCCAAATAGATAGTCCAAGAAAAAAGAGGACGGGCAAGAAACCAAGGTAAAATACCGCTAAAATATAAAGCATATAGAGAACACAGATTTTGTGTACTTTTTAAAGTTAATTGCTTGGTGGCAAAAATTACGAGCTGATTCGTTTGCTCGAAATTGTCTTTTGTGACTCCGAATGATTTGAAAGACTTTGAAATAAGCACTGGTCGTGCTTATAGTACAAAACAGAAAAACGAAGAAAAAGGTGATAGCAGTAGCGAGTCGATTCGTATTAGTTAATATGCGCAAAAAGTGAAAAACTGCAAAAGGAATCAGAAGAAGTGATACTATTGCTATGATAAAATAGCTGCGTTGAACAGTCAGCAAAGTTCGGCGAGCCATGTGCAGTCATCTTTCAACGGCCATCAGTGTAAGAAGCGACACGGTCAAGAAAGTAATGTAAGCTCCGCATCCAGAAGTAATAACTGCAGCAGAAATAAGGTATAAAGGTGAATTGTTTACCGTCTGTGGTGTGTCTAAACAAATAAGTTCGCCTGCAACAAAAAAAAAAGGGCTGGATGATGAGTCCAGTGCAAAGATAGATAAACGCCAATCCGCGAAGGAGAACGTACAATAAGAGACTGGTTCCTCCAAATTGCAGCCATGATTAAACCATTCCCTGAAACTGCCACTGGAGATAAAATTGCAATGATCACTAAAGTTGAGAAAGTTACTGCGTGAAAAACAGAACTGCGGTTTCTTGGGACACTATCCAGGAAGCAAAGGCCGAGCGAATCATTTGTAAAGGGCTTCAATGTGCTATTGAACATGGTCGCCAAGGTCAGAAAAATTTTCTCCTTTTTTCACCTGTGCCAAACAAATAATTAAAAAAAGTAAACATAATATTATGACCATAACCATTAGTGATGGAGTATGGATGTGAACCATTAGGGAGGATTGGTTCAATCAGTATTCCTTCGCCCTACCTCTTGCTACCGATCATTTGATGTAGAGGCTGCACATTTATGAACTTATGGCAGTTTTGGCTCACTCGCCTTACTTAATTCTTCTCAATATGAATAACGCAATATCTGTTTCTAGTAAGTTTAATGGCGGAGATCATCGAGAGAGTGCTTAGAGGAATATAAAACCAAACAATAATGACCAGAATCGTGAAAAACTTTTCAGAGACTAAAACGAGCCAAAAAGATTCGCGCGTTTCAACTTTTGTTTTGAATCTATGTACCTTATACTTTGAATTCTAAGTTTCATAACAATGCCTGTACCTAATGTACACCTTCATGTACAGGAAAGATAGCTTGAGTAACAGGGTTATGATCGAGATTAATGAAGCCTTGAAGAAATGAATTATTCTCTGGTTGATGAATTTGCACAGCGTAGGCAACACACATTCAATCAGAACCAACGAAGTATATGATGCATATTCGGCGCAAAAGTGGACAAAGGCAAATTAAAATTAAAACTACACAGTTGGGTAGAGCAAAAATAAAATACGCTTTCCATGTAATCATCTTGTGTTCTTTTATTCGAGGGAAGAAAGTACAAAATTGATTGGAACTGAATTTAAAATTGAGTTTTGTTTTGACAGGCTTTCTGCAGTGGCATCGAAAAGCAAATAAAGTAAACCTAATTAAAATCATAAATTGAAGTTAGAGAAATGATGTTATTTTGATATCCAAACATTTCAATGCAATGCAGTCGCACGAATCTTTTTACCATCCATATCAACATATGGGTTAGATTCCACCTTTTTGGCGCCTAATTAAATAAAGAAGTTGTTTTGAATTGATTCCTCCCGACTACCATTTTCCAGAGAAAGTAAGGTTCCGGAAACTAAATGCCAAATTTAGTGTTTGTTTGTTTACGAAGAGAAATTAAGTTTTCCAACTAATGTGCTGTTGAGAAATAATGTAGATGACATAAACCGGACAGTGGCAATTACCAAGAATTTTTTGCGGAAACATTGCAAACTTCTGTTTTCGGCGACCTTTTAGTAATATTTCGGCAATATTTCGTTTGGCTTAAGACGTAGGGTTACTTTAATAATTTAACACTCGAAGTTTTACGCTAATTGAATGTTACCCTGGGTTGATGTAATGCCTATTTTACGATAACTGCAGAAATTCACGCGCGCTCATTGGTTAATTTTTATTGTCAATATGCGGACAGACACATGAATTTGAAATTCATGCGACACGTCAGCGAGCGATAGCGCGCAAGTCGACAATCTGTTATCGTAAATAAACAAATTGATGTCAGCTTTTAATGCGTCTGTCCTACTTTTAATGCGTCTGCGGATCCACTCGGCTATCGCCTCGTGGATCCACAGCTACTTTGACAATGTTATGACGAAATTCATGATCAATAACAGGACGGACGCATGAAAAACTGACGTCAATCTGTTAACTGGAAGAATGACAACATTTCGTTTTTCATCATTTGAGATCGACATGAACTCTTGCAATTTGGCCTTAAACCACTGCACATCCACTGGATACTTACTACTTATAAACCACCGAGTGCGATGCGCGTTATTTACTGATCCAGCTATTTTCACTGTCATAGTAAGGCCTTTTGAAATAAATAAGACATAGGAATCCCGGATTTAAAAAGAAAGGTGTTTACTTTCATTGATTTGCAATCAGTTTGCACACGCAAAGTAATGTACAAATGTACAACCGGAAGGCACTGCACAAAATTATCTCGTGTTCTAAATTTGGAATTATCTTTGAAAAGTAATGGCTGTTTTCACGGTAGGCACGGAGGAAGCCAAAAGGTGTACTATGTGAATAATGGCCTGACTTTTTATTTGATAATATTAGATCTTGTAATTCTCTAAAATTCTGTTGTTAGCTTTTAAAGACTTTGGCATTTTTAGTGCTAAGAAAACATTGGGACTTCAACACGGTCAAAGTGTGTAATTCATTATGTGTGCATAGATTAGTCTACACATGCGCAGTTCAGCGTAATTGATACCGAGGGAGACTTGGACCCACATAGTATTATAGCAACCAGATGCGAGAGAGACTTAGAACTACGTAGCATCATAGCAACCAAATGCGCGTCTTTCACCAAAAAATCCGGTTTTAAGTTGATCGGTCAAACGAGTTGAAGCGCGAGCTTTGACAACACGAGCGAAAGATAGCGTTCAAGAATTTTAAGTAGGCTGTAAAGCAGAGGTAATAAATGATAATGGTGCGTGGTGTCGTTGCACTGTGACCTCACGAATTAGAGTTAAATTTTGGCTCTAGTAATCTAGGATATCTATAATGTTACTTTTTGAAAGGACTTTTCACCAGGATCTCAAAACGGACATAAATTGAAATGTTTATCCATTTAAATGATATGACGTTTTGAAATTTGCATTTTGCGAGATAAACCACGTGGACATGGTCTGCCAGGTGAGCTTCGTGAGCCAAGAACCTAGTTAACTAATCAGCTAGGTTAACCATATCGATTAGGAAAATCAAGTGGACCTGGCGAACCAGGTTAGTACGGTTCGTAAAGCAGGTGACCCAGATAAACAAGGGACCAGGTGTTCAAAAGGCGAATAATCATTGAACAAAAACCAGGTGAGCCAAGTACGAAAGAGCAAGAATGAGAACTAGGCAAGCCAAAAATGAACCATTAGAACAAGGTTAACTTAGTGATGTGAACCAGGGTAAGCAGTGTAGAGAGAGAAAACAAGGCCGAAAACCAGCAAATCTATCATTGTGGAACAGGTGAACTACATGAAACAGGCGATGTGCCAGTAAGATGTCAGTAACTTGTCAGTACATTGTTAAAACTTACCTCACTTTAAACAACATCCAAACTATGTGATACACTGACAGGAATAGCCTTTCCTTCTTAGTTATGGTAAGCACCGATAAGACTAGCGCCACGGAAGCCGAAAATAACTAGAGTACTTACGCAACTGCAGCTTTTACATTTCTGTTCGCCATACTGGAAAGGTAAAACTTATCCCCAATCCCCCTCGAATTATTCTGTTCGTCAAGCCGTAAGTGTGTTTTTGCGTAATTCTTAAAGCCATGTTTTTATTTTGTCTTGTTGCAGATCGAGTGGAATCATCTTTTAATTGATGGTCATTGACTTCTGTAAACTTGGTGGCTCCTAAAAGAGTCGTTTTTTGCTAAGGGAGAAACAGCATAACACGTAGAACGGTTCGTCGAATTTCAGAGTTAACAGCCTTCCCTCACGCCGCAGGTTAGCGATGACTGGAAGGTTCTGCAGGTGGCTTCCAGCTCTTTTACAGAACCAGCATGATCACAGATAACACGATCATTCTCTCGAATGAGAACGATCTTTAACTCGGCAATCGCCACAAAGTCCCGGACGGTGCTCCTCGGACATCCAGCGAGACGAAACGCATTGGCCATGCCGCAGTGGTTATCGTGAACGACCTGAAGGACCTTCTTGTACCGACCGTTAATACTGGATAGCTTATGAGAACTGACGCAGCCGATTTGTGTCTCTGACTGTTAATGTGGTGTTTTCTGCTGGTTGTCAGGTTCCTGGTGATCGTTACGGTTACGGAGTGACTGGACCTCTGCCTTCAGATATGCGATGACTTTTTTCGCTTGCAGAAGTCTTCTCTCTATGTTTTTGATCAACTCGTCCTTTGTGCTCACGAGGTTAGCCAGTTCTTCTAGGTCAGCCTCCCGTTCTGCCAAGTCCCGCGCTCGTTGTTCTGCTCTTGTAGATTTTGGAACGCCGTCCCGACTCGCTGGTGCTCTTTCTGCAAGTTGTGGTACAGCTTGCAGCGATCTTTTACCGTCGGTTCGTCACCAGGACTGTTTCTCCTTTCCCGACTTCTTCCCTTTACTAGGTGGAGGCTGCTCCGGACAGGAAAACTTGTCAAGTTTATGATTGTCTCCGTGGCAGACGTCACACTTATTTTCGCAATGAAAAATAGAGTGGTCGCCGCCGCACAAAGTTCACTTTAAGATTCTACGAGACAAATGACCGACAGTCGGCCGACAGACCGCCGACAGTCGACTGACAGTCGGCCGACAGGTGTTTTGGGGAGTTCTTCTTCACAACTACACAATTTTCTGACCAATTTCAACTTAAACCCCCTTTTACCCTTTATTTTGGACTAATAATTTCTATCCAAACCCAATGGAATTCAGAAATGATTAAAAAGTTTTTCTTCCCAAAGCTTCAAATGACCAAACCAAAAATAGCGCAAACAATGTTTTTAAATTTTCACCAAGTTGTTTACTCTTCGTGACATACATGTTTTACAACACGTGGCTCATACTTGAGATCCAGTAAACTCCCGTGAAACGTCTTAAACATGTATTCCTCAAAACAAATATGTTTGTCACCAATTTCAAAATTGTTTAAGCAAATATTCCTGTGGTCGCTTAGCACGTAAGCCAAATAACTTTTCGTTGTAAAAAATATACAACATTTACATGTAATAAACACTTAGCTTAATTCTTACCTAATTATGCCATTCTCCAAAATTTTTTCCGTCTTTTTGATTCACAGGCTGCTTTTCTTTCTTATTCACTAATCCAATCCCTAATCTTGTGCCCTCGTTATTGCTGCACCGGAAACGCGTCAAAAGAAAGAGAACCTGTGAAACATGAAATGATAACTCTAAATAAAACTGGACTATGTAAATTTCAGAATAAATAATAACAACTGCTATATACAGCGACAAAACTGTTCCTTTAACACGAAGCTTCGAGAAGATTAAAATTCAACTTCAAATTGTTCTCCTCCATAAACTGACATAATCCACTCACAATCTGGTGTAACGTTTTGGGTGGGTATCTTTCCTTTGACGGTTTCGCAACTTCTTGAACAAACTTCGTCAGCCAATAATTAACGCTTTTAAAAAAAGCGTCCATGTGAAATAAAGGAATTTCCAACGACTGAACTTTGTGCAGATCATATTCTTCAAAAAGACCACGTGGTTCCAAAGTTGCTACTTTCGGGAATCGGGCTTTTCCCCACTCTTCAAAAATACGAGCCGCCTATTTGTATTTTTATCGCGTCGACTTTGCAATTGTATTTAGGAACACACCTTTCCTTATCCTCAAATATTTTCGGTTTGTCGAAATCGGTATTCTGCCATCTTCGAGAGCAACATGCTTGCTCAGAACTCACAGTATAACTTATAGGCAACTATGTGGTATGCAAATAGAAATGAAATGCGCGGGGGATTATCACAAGCCAGCATGCAGCTAGTAGGTGACAAATTCTAGCATGCAGCAAGTGGGTGACAAGTTCGCATTCCGCTTACCAAAAACAATATTTCACTTCAGAAAACTGGCTCAAATGATAATTTAAACTAGTTTTCTTTGTTGGAGAAGTAATTTCAAAAACTCGTGCTTCGGGTTTCATCAGGTTTCTAAACGCTCGGAAATAATAAAACCACTAGGTCTACGGCCTGGTGGTTTTAACTGTTTTCTTGCTTTTGGAAACCTGATGAATCCCCCGCACTGGTTTTTAAAATAGTAAGCAGTGAACCTTTTTAATAAATAACCTTAACTTTTTTTTAAAAAAAGAACAGCCATAAAAGATAAATGCGGCAAGTGACACTATTGGGGTTCATGTACATTTTATCTTGTAGTCCATTCAAGTTTTGTTAGAATATGTCTAAAAGATTATTTCCATCGTCCAGAATCATCGTTATCATCATTCCCTCTTTGAAGGCTTCACAGATAGTCACAACAATATGTCTTCTTCTATTCTTCGCTTCGTTTTCCCAATGTAAAAATCTTTGCAGTCCCAGCAACTAGCTTTGTAAATGACTTTGGATAATTGTGGTCGGTTGAGTCGGTCTTTGTATGGGAAGAAGGATTTGATGCGTCGGGTGTTTTGAAAAATAACTTTAACATTAACAAAAGAGTAGAAACGATTAACACAAGATTTAAGACGCTTAGTAATGAGGTTGCTATGGAGACCTATATAAGGTAATAAAATAATAACATCTTTCTTGGGGACCGTTGCAACGGGTTCTTTTGGCTTTTTCTTGTTCTTGTTCAGAAAGATGTTATTAGCTTAACTTTGCTGAGTGGACGACACGTAGTATGGTGACTCTCAACTTGGAAAATGGACCGTCTGTAAATAGTGACAATTTGATACTACTAACTTGAGGAGTGGGGTAAATAGGGGTATGCAGATCCGCCGATCCATGATTTTTTTCGCCAGATCCGTCGATCCGCCAAAATCTTTGTTCAAATCCGAAACCACAACCACACCCGTAAACAGAATCGTAAAGGTTCAAAGGTAAACTGGTACATGTGAATGCCACTGTTAATTTCACCCAAATGAAAAGAAGGCATTATGCTTGACACAACACAATACAAATCTAATAACAGTCTCACGCCTGAGTTTAAATGAACTTCTTTCGAAAAAAAAAATAATTTGGATGAACTCATTTAAACATTCCGACCAAGGCTGAAGAAAGATCTATGGTCCAAATTTCGTTTAGGACACAAGATCCGAACATAAGACAGGTACAATCCGGAATCCGCGTCAAAAATTACAGCTGATCCACGATCCACTGTGTTTTCAAAATCCGCCAATTTGCTTGATTTGCAGCAAACATTTACAATCGGTGCGATTTTTAAGGCCAAATGCGTCGATCCGAAAACCTATTCACCCCCTTGCCCCCACCCCTCCTTGAGGTTTTAATCCTTACTAGGGGTTAAGTTTAAGTTAAAGCCCACTGGCATTATGAAGAAATAGTGCAAAAAAAGCAACGGTAAGAGAATACTAGAGATGCAACGCCGTTGAAAACATTCATGAAGTTATCGGTACGAGAGACCGAGACTAAAATAAAGAATTGAAGAAACGATTCTTAACCCCTACTTCTTGTCCGATCACCAAAGCAAGTAATAATTCTCATTTTCATTCCCCTCATTTTTACGCTCTTTATTTTCCCGGCCAATATCAGTGATTTTTTTTCTCTCTTTATTACCTATCCCGTGTTGTAGTAACTTCTTTTTTCCCTTCCCTTTCGAAGGCGATATTAAAGACTGCAGAACTCCCGGCCTGGTGTGGTGTCGTTCTTCTAACTAACAAAACACGGCATTATCTACAACTTGTAGTATGCGTTTGAGCAAATGTACAATATGTCGAAAATTATAGATCTTTAAGAGGCTATAAAAGCACTTCAAAAACTCATTAATAATTCATAAGCACATGACCCTATCAGAGACGTCAAATTGATCACGTGCATGAACCTTTATACCTGGTAAAACATGGTCATTCTGAAAAGCCAGGGAAGGGACTTGATTTCAGTCCCAGGGAAAAGTGGGGTTGAATGCCTAAACAATACAATTATCGCTGAATTTTTAATGAGAACGACTATCATGATCTTTATATAAAGATCACACGTAATCTTTATATAAAGATCTCAATCAATTACATTAAAAATTCATGTACAATGATAATCACACATTAACAACCAACATAACAGGCGTACAAATAGTTCAACCCGCGTTCACAATATTTATTTCATTTCCCTGGATAATATTTTACAATACAAAGATACACATGGTTTTACTTTGTTGCAAAATTAAACGTGCAGTTGTGAAACACTGACTTAGACATCTCTATATGAAATACTTCACTGGGCATTGGCATGTTACATAATTCTTCATCCCTAACTTCGTAATTCAAATCTAAGTCGGGAACATCCACTACATCCACTACATCACGAGGTGGCCCCAATAAATCGCTCACATTCCGTTCTTGCTCAACACTTTTCTTTTGGTATCGAAAAAGTGCATTAGAACGGTGTCCAGTGCGCTTGTCAACCAAAGATTCAAAGACTCCGGTGTCATATTGACAATGTTCGTGTCCAAAGCTTGAACTTTATCGAGTTCCACGTGGAAGCCTGCTTCTTCCTTGCTTGGGTCTTTATTCTTTCTTGAAGCTTGCCACTCGGCAAAAATTTTCAACGACCATTTAGTTACATATCGTGTGGATCTAGGAACAGATTTTTCTAGAAATTTTCTTTCTTCCTCCTCACTTTTAGAATTTCTAAAAGCTCTTTTTGGAGGCATTACAAATGACCACGACTCTTCTAAGGAAATAATGAGGACTGAGGCAAAAAGCTTCGACTCAAAAAGCTCTCGACGAAAACAACAGAATTTTTGTCGATTGAAATGCACGCGTTTTCTCGGGTTTTTGAAGCCGCACAACAATTCGCATGCACGTGTTTTCTCGGGTTTTTGAAACAGTAGAAAAATTCGCGTGCACGTGTTTTCTCGGGTTTTTGAAACAGTAGAAAAATTCGCAGGTAGGTGTTATCGCGGATTTTTGAAGCCGTTCAAAACACTCGCAGCACGTGTTTTATCGGGTTTAAAAACACTCGGCTACGCCTCGTGTTTTTAAACCCGATAAAACACTGCTGCTCGTGTTTTAAACAGTACTTAAAGATCTATAATTTTCGAAATATTGTACAGTTCCTCAAACGCATACTACAAGTTGTAGATAATGCCGTGTTTTGGCAAAACATATTGCTATATTTCGAAAACGATCCACTCAGTTCGAGTTTTTAGACGTTAACTATTGTGGTCACGTGACATACCAAATATGGGCGTGGTTCGAAACATTTAAAGGAAACGTGAATCGAACAAACACGGTAAACTTTGATGCCCACTGGACTTCAGGAGCCAAAAAAGGGGGTTTTGAGATTTCATTGGCAACAGACTTGTAGTTAAGTTTCTCCTCCCTGAAGACCATTAAAAAGAAGATATCTTTGGGATCTTTGGAGAGGAGGACTGAGCGGGGACAGAGTAGGATATGATACACGTTCTTCCAGGTAGCTTCGAATATCGCCAAGCCGTAGTCAAAATAAAAACAAATTAATCCAATGAGAGGTTGAAATTTTCTTTAATCCTTCAGAAATAAACATTATAGCCCCACAATCAGGTGTTTAATGCAATAAATGAAGACTGGGAATCTTAATAAAGAATGTAAAAGTTAGTCTGTCGTTGAGCAGCAATATAACATGGAGAACACATGCAGAGAACCTCTTCTACCGAAAGTTTGTTTCTTTTGACATTAACTTAAAAAATATAGCAAATTTTGTAGTCTTTTACCCCAAGTCTCACGTTAAACAAATTAAACGAACTTCAGAATTTTGCTTGCGTTTATGAAGTTTGAAATGGATTAGAAAAATGCCTTATGATAATATTTTGATCGAAGTTAAATGTCAGCAAACAAAAATTGAAATTTAAAACTCACTTCTTCTAGGCTTGATAGATTGATTTTCGTAGTAAATTCAAACATAGACATGCACTGATATAAACTAATATATAGATTTAGGCCAGCCTAAAAGCGTGGCTCCTTGGCCGGGTTGTTCAGTGCCCGATTAAGCTAACCCAGGAAGAGGTTGAATTTTGATTTGATTTTTGTAACTTTGCCGTGAGGTTTTCTGTTTACTGTTTGACTTTCTGTTGGTTTCTAATCACCATATACTCAAAACAAAGCAGCAAAAAACAATTGTATAGAAGAAACAGTTATGATTCGAATAAATTTTTATCGTGGGCTAGTGTTAACAGGCTTCCGAACAATCCTGCCCTGTTTTCAACAAGTTAATCCGGTATGAGCCCGCGATCCAATCGAAAGCCAGCACTTGGTCAGCGGTCAACTTCAGAAAAAACGTGACAACAATGAGCTGTACACTTGAGCCCGCGATATTGTCACGTGATACTGGTCAGTAGATACCTTATTATGACAGGTGTCAATTAATTATAACATGGATGTCCAATGGCAAAGGGGTACACGGTAAAACAAAGGCTGCATGTCTCTCTCAACCTAATATTTAGAGTATGACCGCCATGTTGCGCGACTCCGTCGTCGACGTCGTGCGTACGCGCCCACGAACAATGCCACTGGCCATGATAACCATGAGAAAGTCAACTCATGGGCTTCCTTTTCTCTTCTATAAGAGTATGGAGCTCCGCTTGGCGGCTCTTCGGGCCGCCGGAGCTCCGCTATTAATGTGTTATTAAAGGAAGATTCAGTAACTGATTGATTGATTGACTCTTATGAAGCCCAACGGATAAATTCGAAACAAAGACAAAGATAGTTTTGATGAATTGCAAAGATGAGCTCATTAGGATTTGTTAGCAAACTGGGTAGGTCGGTTTAACAACTGCGGCTTAAGAGTAAACCACTGACTGTTCTCTGCGTAGAAACTAAATTAAAAGAAAGATTAGTTTTTGATACTTCATTTATTCAAGGGAAACATTGAGGTCGAGGGGAAACAAAACTCACTGTCTCCCTTGGGGCCAGTCATAAAGTGTTTTGTTATACCTTCCAATTCAAAACTAGAAAAAACTGTGAAGAAATCGTTTGCTTTACGCCGGCTGGCTCATAAATTTGCCGCGGTTTCAAGGAGCACGACCAGATTACGTGCAAGTCGACTCATGTTGTTTCCCCAGGAAGTTAGTGACTTTAGTTCGCCCCAGAGAGTTAGTGAGTTTTGACCCACGGCACGTGACACGTTTTCCTCCAATCAGAAAACGTATTTGAGTTGGGAGGTATGACAATCCTCATTATTTATAGTGCATGCCTAGCAGAGAAAACATGGCACCCATGTCGTAGGCTAGCACTTCAAGCAGTTCTATTCAATTCATCAGTTTAGTTGCCACTGGGCAAGGTTGCAGTGATCACCGATGGCAATTAGCACCAATGTCTTCACCCTTTGCAGCTTTGATGGTGCGTCGGACAGAAAACAAAATCCTGCTTATGACGAGGCAATTTTGTCTTTTTCAATAGTTATCGCTCTTCTTTCGCCGATAACGGTGACAGAAAATGCTTTAATTGTGGCAGTAATTTGGAGGAATCGGACTTTGCGAACTCCCTTCTACATGTTCCTTTGTGGATTGGCTTCAACCGACCTGTTCACAGGGCTTATCACTCATCCATTTTATGTTGCATCCCAGTTGATTTGTTCCAAGGGTCGCCAGGAAATCGAAGGCCACCGCACGTTTCTCGTTTTAGCGAGAGTAATCACTGGCGGTTTTGGAAGTTACTTGATATACGTGACGGTCCTGATTCTCACATGCATGTCCATTGAAAGATGGTTGCACATGTCGCAGAGATTCTTGTTTATCCAGCGTCGAACACGTTATATTTTCGCTGGGATAATCTTCGTTCCAATTCCATTCTCTGTGTTTCGCACGCTAAACGTCTTGACGGGCAGCTATGGACATATTTTGACAGTTTCCTTTGCATTTTTACCGCTTTGTTTCATTGCCATATCGACGTCTTATTTTAAGGTTTTTCGAATTATCCGATGCCACCAACAACAAGTGCAAGCCAGAGAAACGCCTCAGATTTCAAGTCAACCAGCGATAAACATGGCAAAATACAAGAAGTCTGTGTTTTCTATTCTGTACATTGTGCTATTATTTTATATTAGTTACTGTCCTTTTATTGTCTTTTTCGGGATCTATCGCTCTCTCAGAGGTCACTCTGTGGTAGAGCTACTTTATGTTATGTCGCTGACATCTGTATTTTTGTCGTCTTCGCTAAATCCTCTTATTTACCTTTGGAGGATGAATGATATTCGCAACGGGGTCAAAAAACTGATTTGGAAGTAACACTAAAGAAGCAATGACTAAATTTTAATACTTTAAGGTCATGTAACTTATAGAGGGACAACTAAAAAAAGGAAAGGATGGCCTTAAAAAAGCTGTCTGTATCAAATATAAGGTGACCAATGTAGCTTCAAGTGTTGATCTTGTGGACTCTGTTATTCAACATGCTGTAAACATGATATGGTACGATGTACCTGTTGTCAGGTTCTTGTGAAACTTGGAAATGTATTAAAGTAATTGTGTAATAGTATAAAGCACCAAAAAATCCTCAAAATAAAACACATTGGAAATGGTGTCTTTGCTGAATTTATTGTGTCTTATTGAAATGCAGTGGGTGAAAGGGACATTTGTTTTCCTTTTGTCGATGGATTTGTTGAGTCCGTGACACCTGCAGGTTATGGTGATTACACAATGACACAGCTGATAGAGAGTCAAATTTCAACTACCACACAATATTCGAGTCGTGCAAATTATTATTGATTGTCAAATGCAAGTAAGTTAGTAAGGCTATCAATTACAACGCGAGTATCATGAGTTCGCTGGTTACCATTTTTTGGATAAGCTTTGTGCCTTAGTTTCTGTTGAAATTACACATGAGAGAAGTGGCAAAGTAGTCTCAGAGGCAAGGTGGCTCTTAAATTTTGTTCAAGTCAATCTGACATTTATGTTTACAATATAGCAGCTGTATGCCGCTTTTGGAGGTGAGCGTAGATGGACGGCTGGAAAGTAAAGAATGGGATGTTGTCTTGCCAGCAGA
>JAHPZR010003030.1:12500-46566 GCA_019787425.1 Platygyra sinensis | reverse complement strand
ACCACTGAGCTATGGGAGACTCGTGGTGAGACATGCCATCACGGGCTGAAGCCCCCTCACCATTATTTTCTTTAACTTGCATTTGCTAACTTTATTATTGCCTGACTGTCCGACTAATTGGATGATACTACTACAATTAGACCCTTCGTCCACAAGGGCCACAGCCTTTCGGGCTACGGCGGGATCTAATTGTTAAATATTACCATGTGAAGTTTTAAAATTAGTTAAACGCAAAAAAGTAACAGGCAGAATTAAACATTTTTTTAAGAAACGTGTTAACGTTTCATCTGTTTAATTCACTTTGGCTATCAGTTGTAATCTGTGATTGCCAAGCTTGCTCATAAAGAAGAGTCTTTTTACCCGATTTTATTGAAGAAAATTCGAACAAGAAAAATGTTGGTCTTCTTGAAGGAAATATAAATCAGGGTCTGAAAGGGTATTCTCGGTATCCGGGATTTGATCAAAATACGGTGCGGGAATCGGGAAAAAGGATAAATATCTTGACAGGATCCTGGATTTGGCTGCTCCTCAGAAAGCGAGACTCACCAAAATTTGGGCATGGGATGCGGGATTTTTTGCCTGTTTGTTGGGAATTCGAGAAATCGTTACGACCCAAATAAACTTTCTAGTGGCAAAAGCCGCTGGTGTCTCCTTTCAAATCAAAAAGAGAGTGTGTCTGGTTAAGGTGATTCCTCAGTACTGCATTGCGCATTCTGATTGCGCACGATTTTTGCGTCATTAGCGCGCGTAAACGAGTGCGTGCAAAAACATAAGAAATTTCCAATAAGCAAAGGCTTGACAGCGAAATAAAAGCTCGTTTTCTCTCAAACAAGCATGGTGACCTATATTTTTTATTGCATAATAATAGTGCCCATGTTATCCTGTTTAATCTAAAAAGAAAAATTGAAAAAAATTCATCGGAAGGAAAACAAGATATAGCTGAAAGCGTGCACGAAACCGTTACTCTAGGATGTAAATTATGACCACGAAAACATCGACTCAATTTTGGACATTGCTCCATATGTTCTATACTTTCTTCCTGTCAAGTTTTCTTCCGAGTATTACTTCGATAAACTGTACTTTCAGCTACCGCAAAATGTAACGGGGACCAATAAATAACGCGCGAGATTAGCACGAGTACAGGCATAAATGGGGCAAGATTGGCTCATCATATCTCTTTTGCGAGAATGGTGACCTATCTTTTTCTTTTTATTTTTCGAAACATTGCTTTGTAGAGAACATTCCGAGAAAGTTTAAAAAAAAATTCATCGGTAATTTTTATTTCTGAGGAATCACCAATAGTTTTCTAATTGAAAACTCAGAGAGTATTTTGTTTCACTGCAGATGCCAGAAAAGTCCACGAAGTATAATAGCATACCAGTAATTTGACTCCATGCTCAATTGACTCAGATGCTCAATCTCATCGGTCTCTTCCAGGGTTCAAATTTACTGCAATCTTGAGGGGATTTTTTCCACTATAAAAGTCGTGGTCTCGTCTATCTTGTGGCCGCCGACGAGTCCAGTTCCGAACCCGAAGTTATGATATCATATCGTGCTATTTCATGTATACGTATACGTAATTGGCCACTCCCCATCGGGGCTTTTCAGGACCAATGCAAACAAACAATGAGAAATTAATATTCAAACAAACATAACTAGGTCAAGAATCCCAACTGGCGGGAGGCAGACCAGTTGGCTATTTACAAGCGTAGCCGAGAAGTTGAACTCGGGGCTTCCGAGAACAACATCAACAAGCGGTCAGAACGGGATTTGAATCCGCGACCTACGGATTTCAAATCCGGCGCTCTAACCACTCGGCCACGCTGCCTCCTCATCATACTGAGGTGCAAAAAGCTATTTCTTTTTTGCAGGAACCTTTACTGAAAAACAAGCGTAAATTCAAAATATCAGTCGAAGAAGCCAATCTACACCTTACATTTATTATCTTTTGTAGAATGGAAAAACGGGATTCGGGATGGTGATGAAGAAACTGTGTGGGATGCGGGATTCTCGTGAAAAAGGAGCGGAAATGTGAGGTCAGGACCCCTTTCCCCCTCCCCACCCCCCCCCTCCCCTGCCCCTCTAGGCCCTCATAAATGTTATCCAGAATTTTTATCCCAGTTCTTATGGCACTTAGAACCTCTTGTCAGAAAAGAAGCTCTTGTTTTCTGGAGATATTGAATTAATCCCAGGTCCTTCAGAGACTGCAGAGATTCCTATTCTCGGTTTTCACCAGTCATGTGATCAAAACTAAATACCGTAACCATTCAATAAATAAAGTCAAGAATCTTGGATACGATAGATGATTGATATATAAACAACCTCGCCAAGAATAAGGCCTCTGCTTTTTTCATTCGCGAGTTATTTGCAGAATTGTGTCACCCAAATTTAGAGAGCTTTGTATGGAGACGCCATGTTTGTGTCCTTCTGAGAGGCACAAATATGGCGGCCGTAAAGTAACAGAAACATCTGTCATTGAGTTTTGCTATTGAAACGAAACATTATCGCTCTAGAGATCCTATGCATTGAAATAAATGCTTCTTCTAGAGCAAGCACTGTTTAGTTAACAAAAACTAAAGCGATAACTCATATTTTGAACCGCGCGACAGCCTTTTTGGGCCGCCACTTTCGTGTCACGCAACGTAAAAGCTTGGAAATTCAAATGTGCTCCGTTACAAAAGGAAGAACCCTGTCGAGCTAAAACGTTGTGAAACGTCAAGGTCCTATAGGGTCTTTTGTCTGATTGAACTGAAACCTCATAAGGAAAGGTAATTTTTAATTTTGGAATACGATGACTTCACATGAAAACCGAGAATTGTATTGGCCGTAGCACTGCATGAAATGGCATGTATAAGGAGATATAATGAACCCGTATACATAGTGTGTACGGAAAGGTATACTGATGTATACAAGCGCACCTTTCTTGGGGAGAGTGCATTGCAACTCTCTCCAAATACCACCATAGATTTGCACAAAATGAAAAACAGAGACTACCATTGGCTTCTCATAAACAATGAAGATGTAGAGATAAAGGCACGCCAATAATGGGCACGCGACCTACAAGTGGTAGACCTTAATTTAGACACCTTTTTTAATCGTGTTAAAAATGTCTGTAAAAATAACAAGCTTAAAGAATTCTACTTTAAACTGCTCCACAGAATAGTGGTGACTAAAAAAGAGCTTTCCTTCTACGGTATGGAATCAGACATGCTGTGTTTATTATGCCAAGAACCCAACTCAATAAGTCACACTTTCGTAAACTGTCACTGGTCAAAACACTTCTTTTCTTTACTGTCAGAAGGTGGAATATTAAGTAGGGCATCTATATCGAAATTATTGTAAGGGTATGTAATTGTAAATTTTATTGTAAGTATCGAAAGTATTGTAAGTAATATTAGTATTGTTAGCAATGTATTATTGTAAGTAGTGTTAGTATTGTTTTGTAAAGTGGGTGTTCCAATAAAATAATTTGAATTAAAAAAAAAAAAAGAAAAAGAAAATACTGATGTATACTGAAGTACACATATAAGGCCTGTATAATGATCAGTATACGTCTGAATCCTTATACTAATGTATACTGCCTTGTGGAGATTACCTTATACCTAGTGTAAGGGAACCTTATATGAGTTGACAAAGTAGATTCAACTTGTTTGTTCTTTTGCATCACAAATGAAGGAAACGAAGGCTCCGGTTGCTGAAAACAGAGTTGTCATGTAAAATGTCCCCTAGCCTGTGGTAATGAGTGCTTCTTACGGAAGAACTTACTTAGCGAATTTGACTGCATGTAAAGGAAACTTTTAAGTCAGATAAACAGCTAATAAACGCAGGTCTTATTATCCTGTCTTTGGGCTTCTTTGCGGACTTCGTAGAAGTATTATGTATTGCAAAAATACAACAACGCTTTTCTATGCTATTGGGAAAAGGTATCCATAACGCATCTGTACACTCCAGAGTTTACGCATTGCGCAAAACGTATCATTAAGCACTGCGTGAAATGAGTAATTCCGTGGAATTTATTTGTCTTATACCAATAGATATACTGACTGTGTACGACCTGAGGAAGGGTCCTTATGCAGACCATTTCATGCAGTGTATAGATTCATGTGCTCGTCGAGCAGCTATTTTTTCTTTTTAACACGAACAAGTCTCTCGCAAACTTCTATGTTAGCCTTTTCAGTTTTTAAAAACAGTTAATAAAAATCTTCACAGGGTTTGTTCCTACTGAGATTTCAATGCAGATATAAGGTATTGAAAAGCAGGAAAATTTTATTTGATACCAAAGCGTTCACGAAACTCGTGATAAGAAATGAACATGGTCGAATCTTTTAATTGATGAACGACATTTTTAACGCCTTCAGTTTGCTATGATTTATAAAAAAAAGCCGATCTGTGTGAAAGAGGTATGCTAAAGACTAAATGAAAAGGTAGTGATGAACAGAGGTCACGTAATGATTAAAGCTGACTTCCCCGCCGGGAGCGGGGGGGGGGGGGGGGGGGGGGGGGTGAACCGTAACCCTATTTAAGGACTAAGAAAGCAAAAACTGATACTCTTTTTAAGGCCCAAACCCGAAAAATGACACCTTATTCAAGGACAAAACAACTTTTTAAAAGCATGAAAAAGAAAACTCTATTTCTTTTCTGTAACATTGGATGTATGAATGACAGTCATATTAATAATATAGCGTTTTTACACTCCAGTATTTGATAATATAATTCAGATACCCTATCTAAGGACCACACCAGGAACAGCGAACAAAAGGGTAAAAAAAGATACCCTATTTAAGGACCAAGAACTTCAAAAGCCATACCCTATTCCGCGGCACATACCTATATAGCCCATATATGGGAATACCCCCCGCCCCCCGGGCTTACTTCTCACCAGATTTGCAAGATTTCCATCGTAAAGAAATCAGAGATGCCATATTTTGGTAAGTCGTCTTTTTTGAAGTTACTTCTTAACATGACAGAGGTAAAAAAAGTACGGCCATTTACAGTTACTTTTAACTTGCGTTTATTGGCGGACAAACAAAAAATTTTATCTGGGAAGTCTCTGACCATGCTGACTGTTTCGCACACATTGCGTGTCTATGCTTGCATGCCTGCAATTCTTGGCTAAAATATTCACAGTTTCTCGTGTTGACGAATTTAGAGACCATGTCTCGCTATATAATAACCTGTCTAAGTTTTATGCAGGCTGCCCGAAGGCGTAACGCGCGACCAGTTTAATTCTTTGTGCACCGCTTCTTGGAATACACTGACACTGAAGCATGATTTCTTTTAAGTCACTCCAGCTTTATCGTTCATTGAGTGCGTGAATTTCACCTGGAGCCGATTACAAAGGTACTGTATCTTCCTCAGTTGAGGTCTCATTGAGGTAAACTGTAGCTGCATGTCAATCGTACTATCTTTACGTTCATAGCATGTCTCGGAGGTTTGGAGTTAATCTACTCATAAATTAACCTTTACTGCTTGCATTCTTATTTTGGCGTTCTTGTCAGGCAGTATAATTTATCAATTTTTATTAATGTATGTTACGAATTCTCTGAAGTTATTGTATGTAGTTTAACTCCTATGTCATAGTAAGTGGTAACTTGAAAATGACTAGTAACTTCATAATCAACAAATACTTTCCCAGTTTTGCATTTGTGCATAAGCGGAGAAGAAATGAACCTGAGTAAACAATAAGTTTAAAAGGATAAATTTATCTGAAAATCTGGCGCTCGTACATTGTTTAAACAAGAATTCTGTGGTTCTTGTGTTCTTGCGTTCTTGTGTCCAGCGAGCTTGGCTGCACGATGCAAAAGAATTTGACAACTTTTGTGAGACACAGATTGAGTTGGGTCCGCATTTTGCGCTAGGTACATACAGAAGACCGTCATATCTGATTGTTGGAATCAAAATGACGATTGAATATCAACAAGTTCGATTTCGAGTCTTTTCACTTAAACAACGATGATTTGTCTTGTGACAGACTAATGTAATTATCTAACCATGCATGTAGCTTATGGAGGCGGATTGTGTCGTTGGACAGAAGTGTTGTAAGGTATCCTGCAATGGCGAAAAAACATCTACTCCAGAGGGAGTAGCAATTCTTGTAGAATCTGAATGATGCGAGAACTGGGATTGTTTATGACACTGTGGACCAGTTTTTTTTATTTTTTTTCCGAGTGTAACTTTAGTTTTAGGTTTTGTGCAGTATGCCTGAAGGTAGTTTAGATTATGGCGTAAAGAATATTCAGATCGATAGCAGTTATCCGTTTTAAGAGTACTTTAGTGACTTTTGCATTACAGCGACCAGCAAATATTTTTAACTCCGTCCCTGGTAGTGAACGGACCATTAAAGCACTAGATATAGTTCACTAGGGGTTCTGATCAATGTGCGTGTCTAGAGTTTTTGAGGCGAGTCCAAAAACTAATATTCTACAGACTATGTACTTAAAAAAAAATCACCAGAATCCAATATTACAACCCTCTGAGCCAGGTTGTCTTAAGTAAAATTAGATTCACCTTGGATTAAAGCTAATCTGCAGAGTTCTTAAACCGTGGGTGAAACGCCCATGTTCAAATTAAAGCAGGGTTTGTCGGCCGGTTAGTTATTCTTGCCTAACTCGTGATATTAGATTTCTGAGAAGTTTAGGTTGGTGCTAGAGTGAAACGCAAGTGTTCGATTCCTTTCTTCAATTAAAATGGTATTATTTTGCTATTGGCTGTGTCACCCAAATCCTCATGCCAGCCGCCAAAAACATGTCTCATGTCCTGATTACTTCTTGCTCACTAAGCCAGGGATGTCAGAAATCAAATTTTAATGAAACTGTTCAAAACAATTTTTGAATACAATTATATATCGGCTAAAATGTTTACAATTTCCTCTCTTTTCGGTTTCTTAACGTTTAATTCTCTTGTTTGCTGAGTTAATCAATTGATTAATCAACTGATTAATCAATAACTACTGTTTATCGTCTGCTTTCGACGTCGGCGTTCTCACAGAATCAGTAGTTTGTCAATTGTGTTGTAACTGTATGTTATCGAATTCTGTTTAGTTATCAGTGTTTAGTGACAATTGATTTGGAAAGACTGATACTTTCATAATCACCAAACGCTGTGGAATGCATGCTTTTTACTAGTGATATTATAACATTGGTTATCCTAATTAACAACTACGGTTGGTAATCGAGAACTGAGCAAAAGATTAGGTTACAAGATAAACTGTTAATGAGCAGTTAGTAAGGTTTTGCTTACCGAAGCACTTTAACTCTTAATTCTATGTAATTATGATATATTGTTTTGCTACAAACGCCCTTTGAGGATCAGAGATTTATGTCGATCGCGGCTGGTTTAAAAAGCGCTCATGTCTTGGCACAGATCTGTCATACCACTGGTATGGTCAGAAGTATATATGGAATAATTCATATTTGAACTGCGGTTGTAGATGAAAGTGAAGGATGATCATCCCAGCAAATTTTCCAATTTAAGCATTGGAAAGAAGAAGCCGGGTATGGTCAGTCAGATGTGTATTAAGTTAAGGAATTGTGGAAACTGAACAAAAATGCGTCAATCTCATTTAATCATGGACAGAATGGAAAGTCAGTGTCTAGCCATGAATGTCATGTATTTCTCGTACTGATTTTTCACATTCTCTAAGAGAGAGACTTTACACAATTTGTAGTAAGCTACAGAAAATCAAGGAAGACCGCCAATAGACGTATTCGGCTAACTTGTTTACATCGTTGTTGCCAACCAATTCAGATCATAAGATGATTCATTTGGGAGGCTACAATTGTTTTGTTTGTACATAATCTCATGCACTCAGTTGCGTGTGACATATTGCACAATTGCAACCTTCCAAATGAATCACCACATGAACTGAATTGGTTGGCAACAATGACGTAAACACGTCAGCCGAATACGTCTACTCCGACGAGACTTCAGATAATTATTCACAAATTAAACTTGACATGCAGCTTCCTCTGATTCACATACTGAGTTCGATCGACAATTTCCTGTAGGTGCATTGAGAAGGCCGTCTGTTGCAAACTGAAATATTTTAACTTTTTGAATACAGTATTCGGAAATTTGAATTTCGAATCTAGGTCACTTGAACAGAGCTGAGTTGTTTTGTGTCGGACCATTATAATTATGTAGCCATGTTTGTGGGCGGTCCATTGTTTCGCTTGATATCATTAGTGCTGTAAAGTATCCAGCAATGAACAACCATCCCTTCCAGAGGGAAGAGCAATGCTTTCAGTAGCGGAATGCTAGGGAAACTATCATTAGTACTGGGAATGTGGACCAGTTTGGCGCGAGTGGAAACTGTGATTAGTACTGGTAATGTGGACCAGTTTGGCGCGAGTGCGACTTTAGTGTTAGGTTTTCTGCCATATGCCTGAAGGCGTCACACCTGATCAGTTTGTTCCATTCTCTCGAATTCTGTACACAGCATTTCTTAAATTTATTAAGTGGTCCAGTTTTATCGTTTTGAATCCACCTGGAGCCGTTTACTGAAGTTGATATAGGTACTGCATGTCGCTCAGTTGATGTCTCTGAGGTAAATTAGCAGACAATTGTACAATTGTACTTTTGGAGGGAGGTTTCTTGTTTTAAAAATGCCAAGTTAATCATCTGATCAATGAATAACCTAGTGTTTACATTCTTTTTGGTAGTCTTGGAACAGATATGTTGTTCAGACTTTAATAAAACTGGTATGATCAGGCCGAAAATGTCTATAAATTTAAGGAAATGTGGAAATGAACAATAAATGCGTCAGTGCTCATTTAACCATGGACAGAGAGGAAATTAAATGTTCAGTAATGAATGTCATCTATTTTTCGTGAATGTTCATATTCGCCAAGAGAGATCTTAGACACTTTGTAGTAAGCTAACGAAAGTTAAGAAAGTTGCGTAAGATCGCGAACTGCGTAGATCGAAAATTATTCACACACTTAACCAGCTTCCTCTGACTCACATATTGAGTTGGATCGACAATTTTCTGTAGGTGCATTGAGAAGACCGTCTGTTGTAAACTGGAATGTTCGAATCATTAAGCTTAATTTCGAGATTTTTTATCATGATTAACGTGGTAATTGGGTACAGTATTCGGGATTTTGAGTTTCGAATCTAGATCACTTAAACAATGTTGAGTTGTCTTGTGTCGGGCCATTGCAATTATAGCGCCGTGTTTGTGGGCGGTCCACTGTTCCGCTAAATATCATAAGTGCTTCAAGGTATCCAGCAATGAACAAGCATCTCTTCCAGAGGGAACAACGATGCTTTTTCAGTAGCAGAATGCTAGGAATACTGTGATTAGTATTGGAAATGTCGACCAGTTTGGTGCGAGTGTGACTTTTGTGTTAGGTTTTATGCAGTATGCCTGAAGGCGTTACACCTGATCAGTTTGTTCCATTGTCTCGAATTCTGTACACAGCATTTCTTAAATTCTTTAAGTCGTTCAGTTTTATCGTTTTGAATCAATCTAGAACAGTTCAGTGAAGTTGATAAAGGCACTGCATGTCGCTCAGTTGATGTCTCTTTGAGGTAAATTAGCAGACAATTTTACAGTTGTACTTTTGGGGGCAGGTTTCTTGTTTTAAAATGCCCAGTTAATCATCTGATCAATGAATAATCTAGTGTTTACATTCTTTTTTCTATGCTTGCGGTCTTTATCATCTTGCTGTAAATGTATGTTATCGAATTGTCTGTAGTTATCATATGTAGTTTAATACTTCGGATCAATTTTAGTGACAATGAGCTTAGTGAAAAAGACTTCATAATAGGCCAGCACTTACTGTGGAATGTGTCTGTTGTGGAATGCTTGCCATTACTGATATTATTGAGACTTTGCCAGTTGTTCCATTAGTTGTCATGAATTCGACGAGGAGTAAAATTTGAATTCACAAAGGTAGAAAACGAGAAAATGAGGAAAATTCTCTATCTATTTCATTAGGTGGATAGCTTAGGTAGTGGGGTCTTCGCTTACCTTGATTTCACAAAATTGACACTATTATAATACTGTGCATTGTTACTAGAATGTTCTGTGAGGTTCAGAGATCCTTATGGAGCCTGGCTGGTTCAAAAGCGCACATGCAAGTCTTGCAGAGATCTCTTAATACTTCGGACTTTTGTAACACTGATATATCGTTAGTTGGAAAATATGTATAAATTTAAGGAATAGTGAAAAATGGACAAGAAATACATGCTCACTTAACCATAAAGAGAGGGGAAAGTTAGTGTTCAGTAACGAATGTCATATCTATTTCTCGTGATGATTCTCAACATTCTCTAAGATAGATTTTACGCACTTTGTACCAGCTACCGAAAGTCAAGAAAATGGCGTAAGACCGCCAATTCTGACGAAACTTCAAAAAATTACTCAAAAATGTGAAAATTTTCTGTCTCATGCACATATTGAATTGGGTCGACTGTAGGGGCATTGAGAAGTGCCTCTGCAGCAAATTGAAATATACGAACGTAAGCTTATTTTTTCGAGATTTTGATATTAACCTACACAACTAAACACATGCAGTATTCAGGAATTTAAATTTCGAATCTAGATCACTTGAACAATGGTGAGTTGTTTTCGGTGTCGGACCATTGTCTAGAGTTTTTGCTGCGAGCTGAAAAAATAATATCATTGTATAAACAATATACTTAAAAAAAAATTGTGACCCAAATTCTCCATGGCAGCAGCCAAAAACATGTCTTATGGACATCCTGCTTATTTCTTGCTCAGTAAGCCAGAGACGTCGGAAATCAAATTTCAAGAAATTATTTAAAACAATCACTTGCACACATTTCTATATCGGCTATAATGTTTACAATTTCTTGTGTCTTCGGGTTTCTTAATGTTTTAATATAATTAATTCGCATGTTTGCCGAGTTAATCAACTGATTAGTCAATACCTACTGTTATAGTCTGTTTTCGATGTTGGCGTTTTTACAGAGTAAGTAGTTTGTGAATCGTATTGTAAACATATGCTATCGAATTCTTTGTAGTTATTGTATGTAGTTTCATCAAGATTACTGACAATTTGAAAAAGACTGGTAGCTTTATAATCGCCGAACTCTGTGGAATGCATACTTTTCACCACTGATATTATAACATAGAGAATTCAACAGTCTTTTTTCCATCATCTGGTTGTCTTGAAGCAAAATACGAATTTATTAAGTCGGTAAATGATAACTGTGCGAAATTTTAGTTTAACAAGATAAACTGTTGGTAAGGAGTTAGTAAGGTTTTCGCTTACCGAAGCACGTTCGCTTTTAATTTTAAATAATTGTGGCAGGGTAATGCTAGAAGCACCCCGTGAGGATCAGAGATTTGTGTCGAGCTCGGCTGTTTTAAAAGCGCCCTAGTCTTGGCACAGATCTGTTGTTCAGACTTTAATAGCACTGGTATGATCAGGCCGAAAATGTCTATAAATTTAATTTAAGGAATTGTGGAAATTAACAATAAATACGTCAGTGCTCATGGACAGAGAGGAAATGAAATGTCCAGTAATAAATGTCATCTATTTTTCGTGATGAATGTTCATATTCACCAAGAGAGACCTTAGACACTTTGTAGTAAGCTACCGATAGTTAAGAAAGTTGGGTTAGATCGCGAACTGCGTAAATCGAAAATTATTCACACACTTAACAGCTTCCTCTGACTCACATATTGAGTTGGAACGACAATTTTCTGTAGGTGCATTGTTGTAAACTGGAATGTTCGATTTCGCAAGCTTAATTTCAAGATTTGTGATCATGATTAACGTGGTAATTGAATACAGTATTCGGGATTTTGAATTTCGAATCTTGATCACTTGAACAATGTTGAGTTGTCTTGTGTCGGACCATTGTAATTATGTAGCAGTGTTTGTGGGCAGCCCACTGTTTTGCTAAATATCATAAGTGCTTTAAGGTATCCAGCAATGAACAAGCATCCCTTCCAGAGGGAACAGCATTGCTTTCAGTAGCGGAATGCTAGGGAAACTATCATTAGTACTGGCAATGTGGACCAGTTTGGTGCGAGTGCGAATTTAGTTTTAGGTTTTACGCAGTAGGCCTGAAGGCGTCACACCTGATCACTTTGTTCTATTCTCTCGAATTCTCTACACAACATTTCTTAAATTCACCGGCATTAACTCATTGAGCTTTATCGTGACTAATGTAGCGGAAGAGTTTTTCCCTGGAGCCGATCAAGTCGATAAAGGTACTGCATGTCGCTCAGTTGATGTCTCTCTGAGGTAAATTAGCCGATAACTGTACTTCAGCTGACAACTATACTTCTGTGGGGTTTCTCAACGTTCATAACTTGTTTAAAAGATGCGCAGTTAATTAATCAACTGATGAATGAATAATCTAGTGTTTGCAGTCTGCTTTCTATGCCTGCGTTCTTTATCAACTTGCTGTAAATGTATGTTATGAAATTCTATGTAGTTATCCTATGTAGTTAAATACAATTTTAGTGATAATCGGAGCTTAAAAACTACTTGTAAACTGTTAATAGCAGGCCAACACATACTGTGGAATGCGTCTGTTGTGGAATGCTTGGCATTACTGATATTGTTGAGACTCTGGCAGTTGTTTCATTAGTTGTCATGAATTCGAGGAGGAGCAAAATTTGAGTTCACAAGGCTAGAAAACGAGAAAACGAGAAAAGTTCTCTATCTATTTCATTAGGCGGATAGCATTGGTTGCAGGGTTTTCACTTACTAAGCACTTTCACTTTTGATTTCACAAAGTTGACAAAAAATATAATACTGTACATTAGTGAGCCTGGCTGGTTCAAAAGCGCACATGCAAGTCTTTTGCAGGGATCTCTAATTTCGGACTTTTGTAACACTGATATATGTTCAGTTGGAAAATGTGTATAGATTTAATCAATAGTAAAAATGTACAATAATTAAATGTGTGTTCATTTAGCCATAAAGATAGGGGAAAGTTAATGTTCAGTAATGAATGTCATCTATTTTTCGTGATGATTTTTCACATTCTCAAAGAGAGACCTTAGGCACTTTGCAGTAAGCTACCGAAAATCAAGAAAACGTTGTAAGACTACACCAATTACGAGGGTTCAGAAAATTACTCAAAGATTTGAAAATTTTCTGTCTCACATATTGAATTGGGTCGACTCTAGGGGCATTGAAAAGAGCGTCTGTTGCAAATTGAAATATAAGAACGTAAAATTCTAAGCTAATTCTCGAGATTTTCGATATTAATCTACTCAATGGAACACAGACAGTATTCAGCAATTTAAATTTGGAATCCAGTTGTCTTGTGTCAGACCATTGGAATTATCTAGCCATGTTTGTGGGGTGCACATCGAAAGCAGTTTAATTAAGCGAATATATAGAATATTTGCGTTACTCCAACATATTACAACATACTGAATCCGGTTGTCCTAATGCGTTAGAGCTAATCTGTATAATTCTGAAATCAAGGTGAGGCGTCGTTGTTCAAAGCAGATTGTGTGAGTCGGTTTGTTATTCTTAGCTAGCTCGTGATATTTGCTTTCTGCGATGGTGCCGGAGTGAAACGGGTTCGATTCCTTTTCTTAATTGAGGTATTAACACTTTGTTATCGGCTGTGTGACCCAAATCCTCCATGCCAGCAAATAACTTGTAAGTTTAATATTACTGGTTACTTCCTGCTATTCATGCCAGAAATGTCAGAAATCAAATTTCAAAGAAATTTAATTCATGATTTGTAGAGCTTGTGGGTTGCTTTGTTATTCTTGGTTTGTTAATTTTTGGGGGTCGGTTTGCTATTCTTGCCTAACTCGTAGTTTTGGCTTTCTGCTTTCTTCCCTGATTGAATTTGTATTTTTAATATATAGTGTCCCCAGTGAACATTGCTTGTCTATCCTTTGTGACATGGCGACAGCTGACATATTTATTTTTGATGCGATAAGTTTTAGAGTATTCTCAATGCTTTTTACATTATAGTTTGATGTCTCATTATATTTTAAATTGCTGTAGTTCTAATTAGTATATTTTTAGCTAGGTAATTCATATTGTAAATATTTTGAATTTCTATTCTCAATATACTGTGTCCCCATTTAACTCTTGTTACTTAGGAGCTAGATCCTGAACTGACACACCAACAAATTATCTTCTTCATCTACTTCTTCTAGTTATATCTCCCAAAACAATCATGTTCCTATGTTTATTTGCCGGCTTAAATTTCATAATTTCCAATATTGATGAATTTTAGACAACGTCTTAACGAGAGCCTGTCTAAGTTTTATGCAGACTGCTCGAAGGCGTTACGCAAGATCGATTGGTTTTATTCTTACTCAACGTTTCCTGAAATGTACTTCAGCGCATAGAGTCTCATAGTCATCCAGTTTTACCGTCAGTTAAGCGTACAAGGTTCACCTGGAGCTGATTAATTTACTTTGTGTTGCTCAGTTGATCTCACTCAAAGAATTACCTGGCAATTTTAATTTTTTGCGGGTTTATTTTAAAGCATGTTTGCAGAGTTAATCAATTGATTAGTCAATACTTACTTTTGTAGTCTGCTTTCGATGTTAGCGTTCTGACAGAGTCAGTGCTTTGTCAATCGTGTTGTAAACGTATGTTAATATCGAATTCTCTGGAGTTTTCCTGTGTACTTTGATCAAGATTAGTGGTAATTAATCTGCAAAAGACTAGTAACTTTATAATCGCCATTACTGATACAGTTTGTAAACGAGAACTGAGAGAAAGTTTAGTTTTACTATTTACAAGATAACCTACCTGTGGGAAGTTATCCATCTATTTTATCAAGCAAAAGTAAGTTTCTCGCTTACGCACCGGAGCACTTTCATTTTTGATTTTACAAAATTGGAATACATTGTTACCAGAAGTGCGCCATGAGGTTCAAAGACTTGTATCGAGCCCGGCTGTTTCAATGATGCATATGTCTTGGCACAGATCTATTATTTCGAACTTTTGTAACATCAGCATGGTCAGTCACAAAACGTATATAAAGTTAAGGAATGGTGAAAATTGACAAGTAATTCATGCTCATTTAACCTAGAGCTCGAGCAGAGAGGAAATGAAATGTTGAGCAATGAATGTTATCTGTTTCTCAGATGATTGTTTATATCTCCAAGAGACCTTACGCACTTTGTAGTAATCTACCGAAAGTCAAGAAAGTGACGCTAGACTGTCGACTTCAGAAAAATGCTTGAACATTTTACGTCTCTGACTTACATATCAAGTCTGCTCGACCTTTTTTCTGTAGGTACATTTAGAAGAGCGTCTATTGCAAAGAGAAAAATGCGATCCAGTTCTAAGCTTATCTTCGAATTTTCGAAATTAGCCTGTTCATTTGAATACATGCATTATATATTCGGCAATGCCAATTTTGAAACTACATGTGTGGTTGCGAGGCACGCTAGCTATTTAAGCTGAACTAAACGTTTTCACCGTGCTCTCGATGTTTCGCGGAATTTATACTCAGGCCGTGTTAAAGATTAAGGGATTTTAGTAAAGAGTGTAGGCACTATAAAATGAAGTTTGCTTCCGAAACTCGCAAGTACGGTATTTCAGTATTTTAATACGATCAAGTCTTTCGTAAACTACTTTGTTGGCCTTTTCAGTTTTTAAGAACTGTTCATGATTTTCTTCACAGTGTTTGTTCCTACTCAGAAGACAATCTCCGTTTTAAAAAAAAATTATTTAATACCAAAAAACGTTCATCAAACTCGTTATAAGAAATGAACATGGTCGAATCTTTTACTTGATTAGCGACATTTTTAACCCCATTAGAGTGTCATGATTAAAGAAAGCTGGTCTATTGTTGATTTTTATGAAAGAGGTATGCTTAAGACTAAATGAATGGTAGCGATGAACATAGATCACGTAATGATTAAAGCTAACTTCTGACCAGATTTGCAAGATTTCCATCGTAAAGAAATAAGAGATGCCGTATTCTGGCGAGTCGTCTTTTATTGAGGTTACTTCTTAACATGACAGAGGTAAAAAATTACGTCCATTTACAGTGACATTTAGCTTGCGTTTATTAGGCCCACAACACAAATATGTATCTGGGGAAGTCTCTGACTGTTTCGTGCATAATCGTGCCCGTATTTGCCAGCTAACATATTCACAGTTTGTAGTGTTAACGAATTTTGAGACGATGTTTTACTGAAAGCCTGTCTAAGATTTATACAAGCTGCGCGAAGGCGTATCGAGTGATCAGTCTTATTCTTTGTGCACAGCTTCTTAGGATACACTAAGACTGAAGCATGGTTCCCGTTAAGTCATCCAACTTTATCGTCCATTGAGTGGGCCAATTTCACCTGGGGCTGATTACAAAGTACTGTATATGTTCCTCAGTTGATGTCTAATTGAGGTAAGCTGTAGCTGTCAATCAGTGTACTTTCTTTACATAGCATGTCTCAGAGATTCGGAGTTAATCTACTGATAAATAAATATTTACTGCTTGCATTCTGGTGTTGGCGTTCTTGCCAGGCAGTATGATTTATATATATATATATATATTATCTTATTGTTAATGTATGTTACTAATGTTCTGAAGTTATTGACTGTAGTTTAATTCTTAAGCCAAAGTAAGTTGCAACTTGAAAAAGACTAGTAACTTCATAATCAACAAATATATACTGCGGGACGCGGGTTCAGAAATGCGGTTTTTTACTTGTAGAAAAAGATTTTTAGTTTCATATTTTTGCTGAGGCGGAGAGGACATGAAAAGCTGAATAAACATTTAGTTTAAAAGATATAAATTTATATGAGAATCTTACGCTTTATTAAGTCAGGGATGTCAGAAATTAAATTTCGATGAAATTATTCAAAACAATCTTGTACATACGCTAATATATCGACTAAAATGTTCATCGTTTCCTGTATTTTCGCTCTCTTTACTTTAATTCGCTTGTTTGCGGAGTTAATCAACTGGTTAGTCAGTAACTACTGTTTATAGTCTGCTTTCGACGTTCATTCAGAATCAGTAGTTTGTCAGTCGTGTTGTAAATGTATTATTATCGAATTCTCTTTATTTATCGTATGTAGTGACAACTATGTTGAAAAAGACTGATACTTTCATAATCACCAAACGCTGTGGAATGCATGCTTTTCACAACTGATATTATAACATTGGTTTTTCCATCACATGGTTATGTTGAAGGAAATTCTAATTAACAAAGTCGGCCTTCCAGAACTGAGCAAAAGTTTAGTTTGAGAAGATCAACTTTAAGTAAGCAGTTAGTAATGTTTTTGCTTACCGAAACACTTTTACTCTTAATTCTATATAATTGTAATAAATGGTTTTGCTAGAAGCGCCCTGTGAGGATTAGAGATTTGTGTCGAGCTCGGCTGGTTTAAAAAGCGCTATGGCTTTTCACATATGTGTTGCTCACACTGACTTAAAAAACACTGCCTTTATGGTCAGAAGTATAAATGAAATAATTCATATTTGAACTGCGGTTGTAGATTACCGAGAGTGATGATTGATCATCACAGTACATTTTCCAATTTAAGCAATTGGCAAGAAGAAGCCTGGTATGGTCAGTCAGAAAATGTGTATAAATTTAAGGAATTATGGAAATGAACAAGAAATGCGTCAATGCTCATTTAACCATGGACAGAGAGGAAACATCAATGTCCAGTAATGAATGGCATTTTTCGTCAATTCTCGTAGTGATTTTTCACATTTCCTAAGAGAGACCATACAATCAAGAAAGTGGCATAAGACCACCAATTTTGACCAGACTTCAGAACATTATCCACACACTTGACAGCTTTCTCTGACTCACATACTGTGTTTTCGATCGACAATTTTCTGTAGGTGCATTGAGAAGACCGTCTGTTTCAAACTGAAATATTCGAACTTTCAGGCTTATCTTCGAGATTACTGCATTTTGGAACTTAAATTTCGAATCTAGCACAGTGCCGAGTTCTTTTGTGTCGGACCATTGTAATAATAGCGCCGTGTTTGTGGGCGGCCGACTGTTTCGCTAGATATCATAAGTGCTTTAAGGTATCCAGCAATGAACAAGCATCCCTTCCAGAGAGAAGTGCAATGCTTTCAGTGGCGGAATGCCAGGAAAACTGTGATTAGTACTTTCAATGTGGACCAGTTTGGTGCGAGTGCGACTTGAGTTTTAGGCTTTATTCAGTATGCCTGAGTGCGTCACACCTGATCAGTTTGTTCATAGTTATTTGCTTTACTATGGTTTGTTCCATTCTCATCTTGAATTCTCTACACGGCATTTCTTAAATTCACCAGCATTAAGTCATCCAGCTCTATCGTGATTAATGTAGCGGCAGAGTTATTCCCTGGAGCCGATCAGGTTGATAAAGGTACTGCATGTCGCTCAGTTGATGTCTCCCTGAGGTAAATTAGGCGACAATTGTACTTTTGTGGGGTTTCTTTACGTTCATAATCTGCACAAGAGATGTCTGTTTTCTATGCTCGAATGCTTGCGAGCTAGAGGATTTGAATTCGGCACAAAGCTAGAAAACGAGAAAATGAGAAAAGTTCTCTATCTGTTTTATCGGGCGGATAGCATTGACTGTAGGATTTTCGCTTACAGAAGCACTTTCACTTTTGATTTCACAACTGTACATTATGGAGCCTGTCTGGTTCAAAAGCTTACATGCAAGTCTTTGCAGGGATCTCTAACTCGGACTTTTGTAACACTGTTATATCTTCAGTTGGAAAATGTGTATAGATTTAACTATCTATTTTATCAAGCAAGAAGTAAATTTCTCGTTTACGCACCGGAGCACTTTTTAATTTTACAAAATTGGAATACATTGTTACCAGAAGTGATGTATAAGTCTTGGCACAGATCTAATATTTCGAACTCAGTTTTGTAATATCAGCATAGTCAGTCACAAAATGTATATAGAATTAAGGCATGGTTAAAATTGACAAGAAATATGCGCTTATTTAACCATGAACTGAAAGGAAATTAAGGTTCAGCAATGAATGTTATCTGTTTCTCAAATGATTGTTCATATCTCCAAGAGAGATCTTATACACTTTGTAGTAAGCTACCGAAAGTCAAGAAAGTGACGCAAGAGTGCCGACTACGAGACTTCAGAAAATTGCTTGAAACTTTTACGTGTCTGACTCACATAATAAGTCTGCTCGACTTTTTTTCTGTATGGGTGCATTTAGAAGAGCGTCTATTGCAAAGAGAAAAATGCGATCCGGTTCTAAGCTAATATTCGAGTTTTCGATAGTAGCGTGTTCAACTGAATACATGTTACTCGGCAATTTCAATTTTTAAACTTCATGTGAGTGGTTGCGAGTCACGCGAGCTAGTTAAGCATTTAGAATTATCACTGTGCTCTCGTTATTTCGCGGAATTAAAACTCATGCAGAGTTAAAAATAGGGGGATTTTAGGAAACCGGCCGTTAGGGCACTTTGAAAGAAAGATTGCTTCCGAAACTCGCAACTACGGTAAAAATGTGCCAAATAGATGAAGGATTAAAAGGGGCAGTGTCACGCTATTTGGCAACTTTACAAAAAGCTAGAAGGTGTCTTCGCATCAATTGAATTCCAAAAATAATGATCTAGTTTTGTTATTAAAGACTATTTGAAGGTACTGAAACTGTTTCCTGTCCCCTGTCGCTACGGATGGTAAGGATGGAGATGGATTGAAACTTGAAAAAATCACCGATTTTTTCAAGTTTTGATGCTACGTCTTCAAAAAATCCTCAATAAATTTATTATGGTTAGCCCTCTCTGATAAAATTCATTTGATATCTTCGTCGTAGCTTTACAGAAGCATTTTGTTTTTGAGTAAAGCCTCAAAGTAATGATTTTAGCACAGAATTGACCTAAAACAGCAAAATCCTCGTGACACTGCCCCTTTAACAACACATGGGAATAAACGAATGAGTAGCCTTTTGATAGTGCCAGTACTCAAGACCAGAAGGTTTAGAGTGATCGGTTTAGTGGTGTGGCTATTTTACATGATAGAAATGCTTATATTACTTTTTGCTCATTACGCAGACAGCGGTAAAAACTTTTAAGTTTGTTTTCAAGTTAAAATCAATTTTCGCGGAAATTGATTATACGCGATTTCAAATTTCCATATACAAACACTTTACTCGACAGTTGCGCGATCATGATAATATGGTGCCTTTTCCGGCAAAATCGAGACGGGGATAATAACATCACATTCGCATTTCCATGTTTCATTTTTTTTCCCTCCAAGTTTAGAACATCTTTGTCTGGAATTTCATTTGGATATGTCTTCCAGAGCAATCGTGGAGACTGATACATTTGTTTATCGGTTAAAATTTTCATAATATTCCGTGTTGACGAAATCCACCATAAGGAAAAGATGGCGACTGGTACATTTACCTATAACGCTTTGCCCAAGAAAACTCCAAAAGAGCGTATAAAAACACAAAGAAAAAAATGTAATTAATTCAAATTCGACAAGATCAATGCTGTAAGTATAGGAAGGACTGCCGTTAAACCATATCTCTCTATATGCCCAATGGGCTTAGATTGGTTCGCAAGGTATTGTGGTAAAATGTTCAGCCGCCATCTTTTTCCTTACGGTGGATTGGAGGCGAGAGCTTGTCTAAGTTTTATGCAAGGCGTTACGCGTGATCGATTGGCTTCATTCGTGAAATGCAATCAAACACATAGATTCTCATAAAGTTATCCAGTTTTGACATTAAATGGAGTAGAGACAGGTGCTGTCAAGAGAAAATGACTGGACTTGGTGCTGTGTGCTGCTCAATTGATGTCTCTTAAAAATATTGCGGGGAAGTGTCCTTTTCTGCGGGTTTCTTTACGTTTAATACATATTTTGGCGGAGTTCCTCTCGCTCATACAGGATGAGTAGTTGATTCGTCCATCTTTTTGTAAATAAACGGTGTGGAATTTTCTGCAGTTATCGCAGAAATTTTCTCAAGATTTTCGACGCCTTTTTGACCGCTAGGCAAAGCGATGAAGTATGGGAATCCGACGGCAAATAAGTTTTTCAAAAATTAAATTTTATCCAATTTGTGAATGAAAACGTTAAAATACTAGTTTGTAGGATGTAGCCTGGGTAGAAGGCGCTCAATTAGTTGCTCTAATTTTTCGCACGTTTGTCTGTATTGTTTTCCCGCAAACGGCGTGTAGTCCTCCGTTTACTACTAACCAGCCAAATTTTACAGAAAATGTAAGGAAAATTTACAAAATTAAAGAACAGTGAAAATGGAAAAGAAACACATGCTCATTTAACCCTCGGACGAACAAGCTAACTCATACCCCCAACGGGCTTTAAGGCGGGTGGTGGGGAGGTTGATGGAACTCCCGTTAACTCCTGTTGGGTTAGACACAGCGAAATAAATCTATATTGACTAGGTAGGCCTGAATTCATCTAGTCGATATAAATTTATTTCGCTGTGACAGATAGGCCTAAACTTGTTCTAAGAGTTGATACCATTTTTGTAATGATTATGGCGTCATATGGCATCAAATAACGTCATTTGAATCGCCATTTTTTATCCGCCTTAATAAGTCAAGAAATAAGAGAAATCAATTTAAGATCAAGGCAGAATGCTTAAGAAATGTATAAATTGAAGAATTTCTGCAATTTGATGAAGGAAGCTGCAAAAATCTAGAGTTTTGTGTCAGAAAAGTTGATTTCTGGCTATACACACTCGAAGTTTGCGGCTGCCATAGCAACGTAAAAAAATGACAGACACAGTTGACAAATCACAATTTCTGCAGAAGATGAATAAACAACTGCTAAAGTCTCAGCCCGTTGAAATAAATCGTCTTTTCAAGAATTTGATAAAACCTTATGGGGTTGTAACAGCTAACCCCCTTGTGTACGTCTGAGAGTTAACCGTGAACCGGGCAGAAATTTAATATTATTATAATGATTGAATGTCATCTATTTCCTGTGGTGATCATTCACATTTTCGAAGAGAGACCTCACGCGCTTACAGTAAGCTACCCAAAGAACGCCAATAACAAGACCTTGACGAATGAATTTCTGTCTCAAAGAGTAGGCAGGTTATATTTTCAGTTTTCCTGAAGGTGCATTAAGAAGACCGTCTATTACAAACTGAAACATACGAGCATTCAATTTTTCAAAAGTTTTTGATTTTGGATATTAATTGGTGAATTGAATACAGTATTCAGCAATTTCGATTTCGAATCTAGATCAATTTAACAATGCTACGTTGCAATTATCCTTTATTTGCTGGAAACAGTAAATAATTCGACCTACGGTGGACACATACAGTCTTACAATAATCATTGACCGAACGGTACATACATTGTTAAATTAAACAAGCGTTCTGTGGTTCTTATACCGAACTTGGCTGATGCAAAAACGAGTTAGGCAGCCAGACTTCAGAAAATTTTCTCGAGAATTTGACAACTTCTGTGACTCACAAATTTAGCTGGGTCGGTATTTTGCGCTAGGTACATTTAGAAGACGGTCAGTGTCTGATTGTCTGATATAAAGCCTTGAAAAGCAAACAAATTATATTTGATACCAAAGCGTTCATCAAACTCTAGATAAGAAATGAACATGGTCGAATCTTTCATTCCATGAGCGACTTTTCTAACGCCCTTGGAGTGCGATGATTTACAAAAAAAACCTGGTCTGTTGTTGATTTTTATCAAAGATTTATGCTAAGGACTAAATTAAAGGTAATGACTGAGATCACCTCAGGAATAATGTTTACTTCTGACCAGATTAGAAAGAATTCCATCGTAAAAAACATAAAAAAAAACAGAGATGCCGGATTATGACAAGTCATCTTCTTTGAAGTTACCTCTTAACATGACAGAGTTAAAAGAAAAAAGTACGTCCATTTACAGTTACACATAACTTGCGTTTATTAGCGGACAAACAAAAATTTTTATCTGGCGAAGTCTCTGACTGTTTGGCACACATTGCGTGCCTATTCTTGCATGCTTGCAATTTTCGGCTAAAATATTCACAGTTTCTAGTGTTGACTAATTTAGAGACAATGTCTCACCAATAGCCTGTCTAAGTTTTATGCACGCTGCCCGAAGGCGTAACGCGTGATCAGTTTAATTCTTTGTGGACGGCTTCTTGGAATACACTGACACTGAAGCATGATTTCTTTTAAGTCATCCAGCTTTATCGTCCATTGAGTGCGCCAATTTCATCTGGAGCTGATTATAAGGTACTGTATGTTCCTCAGTTAATGTCTCATTGAGATAAACTGTAGCTGTCAATTGTACTTTCTGTACGTTCATAGCCGATGTCTCGGAGATTTGGAGTTAATCTACTGATGAATTAATATTTATTGCTTGCATTCTGATGTTGGCGTTCTTGTCAGGCAGTATAATTTATCAATCTTATTATAAATGTATGTTACGAATTCTCTGAAGTTATTGTATGTAGTTTAATTCTTATGTCAAAGTAAGTGGCAACTTGAAAAAGACTACTAACTTCACAATCACAAACACTGCGGGACGCAGCTTCAAAAATGCTTTCAACTCCTAAAAAAAGACCTCTCCAGTTTTGCATTTGTGCTGAAGCGCAGAAGAAATGCAAACTTTTGTAAACATTAAGTTTAAAAGGATACTTCAAAATTTACATGAAAATCTCGCGCTCATACATTGTTAAAACAAGCGTTTTGTGGTTCTTGTGTCCTTGTATCGAGCTTAGCTGATGCGAAACGCGCTAGGCAGCCAGACTTCAGAAAATTTCTCGAGAATTTGACAAAGTCTGTGACTCACAGATTTAGCTGGGTCAGCATTTTGCGCTAGGTACATTTAGAATACGGTCAGTGTCTGATTGTTGGCATCAAAGTCACGATCAAATATCAACAATTTCGATTTCGTACATGTGTTATGTCTTGATTACTTCTTGCTCATTAAGCCAGAGATCTCAGAAATCAAATTTAAATGAAATTATTCAAAACAATCTTGTGCATGCACTTATAGTATATATCGGCTAAAATGCTTTCCACTGCGACTCTTGTGCATAAACGTACAGTAAATATGGGCTAAAATGTTTATAATTTCCTGCGTTTCTGGTTTCTGTACGCTTAATTCGCTTGTTTGCAGAGTTAATCAACTTGTTAGTCGACACCTATTGTTTATAGTCTGCTTTCGACGTTGGCGTTTTTACAGAATCAGTACTGAGTTTGTCAATCGTGTGTTGTAAACATATGTTATGGAATTCTTTGTAGTTATCGTATGTGACAATTTGAAGAAGGCTAGTAAATTCATAATCACTAAACTCTGTGGAATACGTGCTTTTCACTAGTGATATTATAACATTGAGACTTCACCAGATTTTTCCATCATTTGGTTACGTTGAAGCAAAATTCGAATTAACAAAGTCGGTAAACGACAACTGTGCGAAATTCTAGTTTAAGAAGATAAACTGTTAGTACGCAGTTAGTAAGAATTTCGCTTACCGAAGCACTTTCACTCTTAATGTTATATAATTCTGGCATTGATTATGCTAGAAGCACCCTGGGAGGATCGGAGATTTGTGTCGAACTAGGGTGGTTTAAAAGCGCTGAAGTCTTGGCACAGATCTGTTGTCCAGACTTCAATAATATTGGTATGGTCAGCCCGAAAATGTGAATAAATAAAGTGATTGTGGAAATAAACAATAAATGCGACAGTGCTCATTTAATCATAGACAGAGAGAAAATTAAATGTCCAGTAATGAATGTCATATATTTTTCGTGATGAATGTTCATATTCTCCAAGAGAGACTCTAGACACTTTGTAGTATTGAAGCTATTAAAAGTTAAGAAAGTGGCATAAGACCGGCAACTACGAGACTTCAGAAAATTATTGATACACTTTGTCTGACTCACATATCGAGTTGGATCGACAATCTTCTGCAGATGCATTGAGAAGACCGTCTGTTGTAAACTGAAACGTTCGAACTCTTTTAAAAGTTTAATCGCGAGTTTTTTAATTGAATACAGTATTCGGGAATTTGAAATTCGAATCTATAGACTAGTTGAACAATGCTGAGTTGCTTCGTATCGGAAAATTGTAATTATGTAGCCGTGTTTTATGGGCGGCCCATTGTTTCACTGGATATCATAAGTGCTGTAATGTATCCAGCAATGAACAAACAGCCCTTCCAGAGGGAATAGCAATGCTTTCAGAAGCGGAATGCTACGGAAACTGTGATTAATATTGTCAATGTGGACCAGTTTTGAGCGAGTGCGACGTTAGTTTTAGGTTTTGTGCAGTATGCCTGAAGGCGTCACACCTGATTAGTTTGTTCCATTCTCTCGAATTCTCTATACAGCATTTCTTGAAATGCCACGCCGAGGCACGTTCCGCTTTCATAAATTCACCAGCATTAAGTCATCCAGTTTTATCGTATTAATCTAGCGGGATAAATGTGGATAAATAAATTACTTACTTACTTACTACTTAGTATAGTCAATCACAAAATGTATATACAATTAAGGCATGGTGAAAATTGACAAGAAATACGTGCTTATTTAACCTTGAACAGAAATGAAATTAAAGTTCAGTAATGAATGTTATCTGTTTCTCAAATGATTGTTCACATCTCCAAGAGAGATCTTATACACTTTGTAGTAAGCTACCGAAAGTCAACTAAGAAAGTGACGCAAGAGTGCCGACTACGAGACTTCAGAAAATTGCTTGAAGCTTTTACGTGTCTGACTCACATAATGAGTCTGCTCGACTTTTTTTTCTGTATAGGTGCATTTAGAAGAGCGTCTATTGCAAAGAGAAAAATGCGATCCAGTTCTAAGCTAATCTTCGAGTTTTCGTTAGTAGCGTGTTCAACTGAATACATGTTACTCGGCAATTTCAATTTTAAACTTCATGTGAGTGGTTGCGAGTCACGCGAGCTAGTTAAGCATTTAGAATTATCACAGTGCTCTCGTTATTTCGCGAAATTAAAACTCATGCCGAGTTAAAAATAAGGGGATTTTAGGAAACCGGCCGTTAGGGCACTTTGAAAGAAAGGTTGCTTCCGAAACTCGCAACTACGGTAAAAATGTGCCAAATAGATGAAGGATTAACAACACATAGGAATAGACGAATGAGTAGCCTTTTGATAGTGCCAGTACTCAAGACCTGGAGGTTTAGAGTGATCGGTTTAGTGGTGTGGCTATTTTACATGATAGAAATGCTTATATTACTTTTTGCTCATTACGCAGACAGCGGTAAAAACTTTAAAGTTTGTTTTCAAATTAAAATCAATTTTCGCGGAAATTGATTATACGCGATTTCAAATTTCCATATACAAACACTTTACTCGACAGTTGCGCCATCATGATAATTTGGTGCCTTTTCCGGCAAAATCGAGACAGGGATAATAACATCACATTCGCATTTCAATGTTTCATTTTTTTTCCTCCAATTTTAGAAAATCTTAGTCTGGAATTTCATTTGGATATGTCTTCCAGAACAATCGTGGGGACTGATACATTTGTTTGTCGGTTAAAATTTTCATAATATTTCGTGTTGACGAAATCCACCATAAGGAAAAGATGGCGACTGGTACATTTACCTATAATGCTTTGCGAAAGAAAACTCCAAAAGAGCGTATAAAAACACAAAGAAAAAATGTAATTAATTCAAATTCGACAAGACCAATGCTGTAAGTATAGAAAGGACTGCCGTTAAACCATATCTCTCTATATGCCCAGTGGGCTTAGATTGGTTCGCAAGGTATTGTGGTAAAATCATACGTACAGCCGCCATCTTTTTCCTTACTGTGGATTGGAGACGAGAGCTTGTCTAAGTTTTATGCAAGCTGCCCTAAGGCGTTACGCGTGATCGATTGGTTTCATTCGTGAAATGCAATCAAACACATAGATTCTCATAAAGTTATCCAGTTTTGACATTAAATGGAGTAGAGACAGGTAGTGTCAAGAGAAAATGATGGGACTTGGTGCTGTGTGCTGCTCAATTGATGTCTCTTAAAAATATTGCGGGGAAGTGTCCTTTTTGCGGGTTTCTTTACGTTTAATAAATATTTTGGCGGAGTTCCTCTGGCTCATACATGATGAGTACTTGATTCGTCCATCTCTTTGTAAATAAATGGTGTGGAATTTTCTGCAGTTATCGCAGAAATTTTCTCAAGATTTTCGGCGCCTTTTTGACCGCTAGGCAAAGCGATGAAGTATGGGAATCCGTTGGCAAATAAGTTTTTCAAAAATTAAATTTTATCCAATTTGTGAATGAAAATGTTAAAATACTAGTTTGTAGGATGTAGCTTGGGTGGAAGGCACTCAATTAATTGTTCTAATTTTTCGCACGTTTGTCTGTATTGTTTTCCCGCAAAAGGGGTGCAGACCTCCGTCTACTAGTAACCAGCCAACTTTTACAGAAAAATGTAAGGAAAATTTAAAAAATTAAAGAACAGTGAAAATGGACAAGAAACGCATGCTCATTTAACCCTAGGACGTACGAGCTAACTGATACCCCCATCGGGCTACAAGGCGGGTGGTGGAGGAGGTTGATGGAACTCCCGTTAACTCCCGTTGGCTTTTCATTGGGTTAGACTCAGCGAAATAAATTTATATCGACTAGGTAGGCCTGAACTCATCTAGTCGATATAAATTTATTTCGCTGCGACGGATAGGCCTAAACTTGTTCTAAGAGTTGATACTATTTTTGTGATGATTATGACGTCATATGGCATCAAATAACGTCATTTGATTCGCCATTTTTTAATAGCCTTAATAAGTCAAGAACTAACAGAAATCAATTTAAGATCAAGGCAGAATGCTTAAGAAACGTATAAATTGAAGAATTTTTGCAATTTGATGAAGGAAGCTGCAAAAATCTAGAGAATTGTGTCAGAAAAGTTGATTTCTGGCTATACACACTCGAAATTTGCGGCTGCCATAGCAACGTAAAAAATGACAGACACATTTGGCAAATCACAATTTCTGCAGAAGATGAATAAACAATTGCTAAAGTTTTCAACCTGTTGAAGTAAATCGTCTTTTCAAGAATTTGACAAAACCTTATGGGGTTGTAACAGCTAACCCCCCTTGTGTACGTCTGAGGGTTAACAGTGAACCGGGCAGAAATTTAATATTATTATAATGATTGAATGTCATCTATTTCCCGTGGTGATCATTCACATTTTCGAAGAGAGACCTTACGCGCTTACATTAAGCTACCCCAAAGAACGCCAATAACAAGACCTTGACGAATGAATTTCTGTCTCAAAGAGTTGTCAGGTTATATTTTCAGTTTTCCTGAAGGTGCATTTAGAAGACCGTCTATTACAAACTAAAACATACGAGCATTCAATTTTTCAAAAGTTTTTGATTTTTGATATTAATTGGTGAATTAAATACAGTATTCAGCAATTTCGATTTTGAATCTAGATCAATTTAACAATGCTAAGTTGCAATTATCCTTTATTTGCTGGAAACAGTAAATAATTCGACCTACGGTGGACACATACAGTCTTACAATAATCAGTGACCGAACGGTACAGACATTGTTAAAATTAAACAAGCGTTCTGTGGTTCTTATACCGAACTTGGCTGATGCAAAAACGAGTTAGGCAGCCAGACGTCAGCAAATTTCTCGAGAATTTGACAACTTCTGTGACTCACAAATTTAGCTGGGTCGGTATTTTGCGCTAGGTACATTTAGAAGACGGTCAGTGTCTGATTGTCTGATATAAAGCCTTGAAAAGCAAACAAATTATATTTGATACCAAAGCGTTCATCAAACTCTAGATAAGAAATGAACATGGTCGAATCTTTCATTCCATGAGCGACTTTTCTAACGCCCTTGGAGTGCGATGATTTACAAAAAAAAACCTGGTCTGTTGTTGATTTTTATCAAAGATTTATACTAAGGACTAAATTAAAGGTAATGACTGAGATCACCTCAGGAATAATGTTTATTTCTAACCAGATTAGAAAGAATTCCATCGTAAAAAAAACAAAAAAACAGAGATGCCGGATTTTGACTAGTCATCTTCTTTGAAGTTACCTCTTAACATGACAGAGTTAAAAAAAAAAAGTACGTCCATTTACAGTTACACATAACTTGCGTTTATTAGCGGACAAACAAAAATTTTTATCTGGCGAAGTCTCTGACTGTTTGGCACACATTGCGTGCCTATCCTTGCATGCTTGCAATTTTCGGCTAAATTATTCACAGTTTCTAGTGTTGACTAATTTAGAGACAATGTCTCACCAATAGCCTGTCTAAGTTTTATGCACGCTGCCCGAAGGCGTAACGCGTGATCAGTTTAATTCTTTGTGCACGGCTTCTTGGAATACACTGACACTGAAGCATGATTTCTTTTAAGTCATCGAGCTTTATCGTCCATTGAGTGCGCCAATTTCACCTGGAGCTGATTATAAGGTACTGTATGTTCCTCAGTTAATGTCTCATTGAGATAAACTGTAGCTGTCAATTGTACTTTCTGTACGTTCATAGCCGATGTCTCGGAGATTTGGAGTTAATCTACTGATGAATTAATATTAATTGCTTGCATTCTGATGTTGGCGTTCTTGTCAGGCAGTATAATTTATCAATCTTATTATAAATGTATGTTACGAATTCTCTGAAGTTATTGTATGTAGTTTAATTCTTATGTCAAAGTAAGTGGCAACTTGAAAAAGACTACTAACTTCACAATCACAAACACTGCGGGACGCAGCTTCAAAAATGCTTTCCACTTCTAAAAAAATACCTCTCCAGTTTTGCATTTGAGCTGAAGCGCAGAAGAAATGGAAACTTTTGTAAACATTTAGTTTAAAAGGATAATTCAAAAATTACATGGAAATCTCGCGCTCATACATTGTTAAAACAAGCGTTTTGTGGTTCTTGTGCTCTTGCGTTCTTGTATCGAGCTTAGCTGATGCGAAAACGCGCTAGGCAGCCAGACTTCAGAAAATTTTTCGAGAATTTGACAAAGTCTGTGACTCACAGATTTAGCTGGGTCGGCATTTTGCGCGAGGTACATTTAGAATACGGTCAGTGTCTGATTGTTGGCATTAAAGTCACGATTAAATATCAACAATTTCGATTTCGTATATGTCTTTTGTCTTGATTACTTCTTGCTCATATTAAGCCAGAGATCTCAGAAATCAATCAAATGAAATTCAATCAAATGAAATTATTCAAAACAATCTTGTGCATACACTTACAGTATATATCGGCTAAAATGCTTTCCACTGCGACTTTTGTGCTTAAACGTACAGTAAATATGAGGTAAAATGTTTATAATTTCCTGCGTTTCTGGTTTCTGTACGCTTAATTCGCTTGTTTGCAGAGTTAATCAACTTGTTAGTCGACACCTATTGTTTATAGTCTGCTTTCGACGTTGGCGTTTTTACAGAATCAGTACTGAGTTTGTCAATCGTGTGTTGTAAACATATGTTATGGAATTCTTTGTAGTTATCGTATGTAGTTTCATCAAGAATAATGACAATTTGAAGAAGGCTAGTAAATTCATAATCACTAAACTGTGTAGAATGCGTGCTTTTCACTAGTGATATTATAACATTGAGACTTCACCAGTTTTTTCCATCATTTGGTTACGTTGAAGCAAAATTCGAATTAACAAAGTCGGTAAACGACAACTGTGCGAAATTCTAGTTTAAGAAGATGAGCTGTTAGTACGCAGTTAGTAAGAATTTCGCTCACCGAAGCACTTTCACTCTTAATGTTATATAATTCTGGCATTGATTATGCTAGAAGCACCCTGCATGGGTGGATCGGAGATTTGTGTCGAACTAGGCTGGTTTAAAAGCGCTGAAGTCTTGGCACAGATCTGTTGTCCAGACTTCAATAATATTGGCATGGTCAGCCCGAATATCTGAATAAATTTAAGTGATTGTGGAAATAAACAATAAATGCGTTAGTGCTCATTTAATCATGGACAGAGAGAAAATTAAATGTCCAGTAATGAATGTCATATATTTTTCGTGATGAATGTTCATATTCTCCAAGAGACACTCTAGACACTTTGTAGTATTGAGGCTATTAAAAATTAAGAAAGTGGCGTAAGACCGGCAACTACGAGACTTCAGAAAATTATTGATATACTTTCTCTGACTCACATATTGAGTTGGATCGACAATCTTCTGCAGATGCATTGAGAAGACCGTCTGTTGTAAACTGAAATGTTCGAACTCTTTTAAAAGTTTAATCGCGAGTTTTTTAATTGAATACAGTATTCGGGAATTTTAAATTCGAATCTAGACTAGTTGAACAATGCTGAGTTGCTCGTGTCGGAAAATTGTAATTATGTAGCCGTGTTTGTGGGCGGCCCATTGTTTCACTGGATATCATAAGTGATGTAATGTATCCAGCAATGAACAAACAGCCTTCCAGAGGGAATAGCAATGCTTTCAGAAGCGGAATGCTAGGGAAACTGTGATTAGTATTGTCATTGTGGACCAGTTTTGAGCGAGTGCGACTTTAGTTTTAGGTTTTGTGCAGTAGGCCTGAAGGCGTCACACCTGATCAGTTTGTTCCATTCTCTCGAATTCTCTATACAGCATTTCTTGAAATGCCACGCCGAGGCACGTTCCGCTTTCATAAATTCACCAGCATTAAGTCATCCAGTTTTATTCGTATTAATCTAGCGGGAGAGATTTTCCCCGGAACTGACCAAGTCGATGTCTCTTTGAGGTGAATTATGAGACAGTTGAATTCACAAAGTTGGAAAAGGAGTAAGTGAGAAAAGTTTTCTATCTATTCCATCAGGCGGATAGCATGGGTAGGAGGGTTTTCGCTCACCGAAGCATTTTTACCCTTGATTTCACAAAATAGGCAAAAAGTATAATACTGTGCATTGTTAATACAACGCTCTGTGAGGTTCAGAGATCAGTATGATTCCTCGCTGGTTTAAAAGCGCACATGAAAGTCTTTTGCAATAGATCTCTTTTTTTGGACTAGTAACACGGATGTAGCGACAGTTGGAAAATGTGTATAAATTTAAGGAATAGTGAAAATGGACAAGAAATGCATGCTCATTTAACAATAAATGGAGGGGTAAGTTAATGTTCAGTAATGAATGTCATCTATTTCTCGTGATAACTTTTCACATGATTTTCTACGAGAGATTTTACGTACTTCGTTTGTAGTAAGCTCCCGAAAATCAAGAAAATGGCGCAAGACCGCCGATTACGAGACTTCAGAAAATTACTCAAAAATTGGAAAATTTGAAAAAAAAAGTCTCACATCTTGAATTGGGTCGACTTTAGCGACAATGAGAAGAGCGTCTGTTGCAGTGAAATTGAAATATACGAAGGTACTGAAATTCTTACCTTGTTTTCGAGATTTTCGATATTAACCTACACAACTGAAGACATGTAGTATTTAGCAATTTGAATTTGGAGTCTAGATTACTTGAACAATGCTGAGTTGTCTTGTGTCAGACCATTGTAATTATCTAGCCATGTTTGTGGGACGCACATCGAAAGCGGTTTAGTTAGCAGAGAAAATATATATATATATATTTTAGTGAAACTTGTACAGTTTCTTTCCTTGTGATTCAGTAAAATAGGAATACTTTAGTACTGGCTGCGAGACTCGAATGGTCCATGCCAGCAACCAGAAAATTGTCTTAGAAATGCTTATATGCTAGAAACTTTTTTTCCATTACGCCAGACAGACAACAGTAAAATCTTTTAAGTTTGTTGTCAAATTAAAAATCAATTTTCTCGGAAATTAATTATGCACGATTTCAAATTTCCATATACAAACACTTGACTCGACAGTTGCGCCATGCATCATAATTTGGTGCCTTTTCCCACAAAATCGAGGCGGGGATATTAACATCACATTCGCATTTCATTGTTTAATTTTTTCCCCCTCCAATTTTAGAAACTCTTTATCTGAAATTTTATTTTGATATGTCTACCAGAACAATCGCGAGCATACATTTGTTTATTGGTTAAAAGGTTCATAATATTCCGTATTGACGAAATTAGCGACGAGAGCTTGGCTAAGTTTTACGTAAGCTGTCCGAAGTCGTTACGCGTGATCGATTGGTTTCATTCATGAAATGCAATTAAAACACATAGATTCCCATAAAGTTCTCCAGTTTGATTATTAAATAGGTGCTGTGTGTCTTTCAGTAAGGTAATTCCCCTGAAATAAAACTGACAGTAGATGTTCGTTTAAACTTTGCCCACTGAATGTTTATCATATGAGAACTTCAATTTTGAAATAAAAAAAGGGGGGGGGGGGGGTGCCCACACTCATAAAGGAGCACTGGGGCATTGAAAACGACCCACTTTGGCATTATTTAACGCTTATTACAAGAACGCATTCCCAGTAATAATTGTAAATTTTTGTGACCGAGACTCATGAGAACACGCATTAAACTGGAGTCAATGCGTTGTATCGGAGACAAATAAACTTTTTAAGTTTGATTTAGACAGAAAGCTGAATCCTTGATTAAATTTTCAACCATATTTCTTGACATGGTTACCATAGGGCAAAATAGAAAAGACCACAGTTTACTTACTATCTTCGCTATTTATTTAATTTTCAGCAATAGAAATCAGATCAGTCTTTCCTCAAGCAAAGTTTATGACAAGTTGATTACAATGACTGGAAAAAAAATTGGGGTGCCCATGCTCGTTGGTGAGCTACAGCCATTTTTTAACTGAAAGAGCTCAATATCAAGGCAAACCCGCCATGTTTTCAGTGTGCACGTGCACGAGAGCGCGTTAAATGACGCCATAAATTATGCGCAGAAAGGATGCGCAGTGCAATTGTGAGGAATAACCTTGAAGTATTGCAGGCAATTGTCCTTTTTTCCCGGTTTTTTGCGGATTTCTTTACGTTCAATTAATATTTTGCGGATTTCTTTACGTTCAATTAATATTTTGGCGGAGTTCATCTGCCTCATACAGGATGAGTAGTTGATTCGTCCATCTATTTGTGAACAAATGGTATTTAATTTTCTGCAGTTATCGTATGTAGTTTTCTCAAGATTAAGACAATAGGCCGGCTTTACAACAGTTTTTGACGCCTTCTTGACCGCTATAGGCAAAGCGGTCAAAAAATGAAGTGTCTGTACGAGAATCCGATGGCAAATATGTTTTTTCCAACATTGAGTCTTACCCAATTTGTGAATGAAAACGTTGAAATACAAGTTTGAAGGATGTAGCTTGGCTACAAGACGCT
>JAHPZR010003030.1:0-2500 GCA_019787425.1 Platygyra sinensis | reverse complement strand
TCATTCACAAATTGGGTAAGACTCAATGTTGGAAAAAACATATTTGCCATCGGATTCTCGTACAGACACTTCATTTTTTGACCGCTTTGCCTATAGCGGTCAAGAAGGCGTCAAAAACTGTTGTAAAGCCGGCCTATTGTCTTAATCTTGAGAAAACTACATACGATAACTGCAGAAAATTAAATACCATTTGTTCACAAATAGATGGACGAATCAACTACTCATCCTGTATGAGGCAGATGAACTCCGCCAAAATATTAATTGAACGTAAAGAAATCCGCAAAATATTAATTGAACGTAAAGAAATCCGCAAAAAACCGGGAAAAAAGGACAATTGCCTGCAATACTTCAAGGTTATTCCTCACAATTGCACTGCGCATCCTTTCTGCGCATAATTTATGGCGTCATTTAACGCGCTCTCGTGCACGTGCACACTGAAAACATGGCGGGTTTGCCTTGATATTGAGCTCTTTCAGTTAAAAAATGGCTGTAGCTCACCAACGAGCATGGGCACCCCAATTTTTTTTCCAGTCATTGTAATCAACTTGTCATAAACTTTGCTTGAGGAAAGACTGATCTGATTTCTATTGCTGAAAATTAAATAAATAGCGAAGATAGTAAGTAAACTGTGGTCTTTTCTATTTTGCCCTATGGTAACCATGTCAAGAAATATGGTTGAAAATTTAATCAAGGATTCAGCTTTCTGTCTAAATCAAACTTAAAAAGTTTATTTGTCTCCGATACAACGCATTGACTCCAGTTTAATGCGTGTTCTCATGAGTCTCGGTCACAAAAATTTACAATTATTACTGGGAATGCGTTCTTGTAATAAGCGTTAAATAATGCCAAAGTGGGTCGTTTTCAATGCCCCAGTGCTCCTTTATGAGTGTGGGCACCCCCCCCCCCCCTTTTTTTATTTCAAAATTGAAGTTCTCATATGATAAACATTCAGTGGGCAAAGTTTAAACGAACATCTACTGTCAGTTTTATTTCAGGGGAATTACCTTACTGAAAGACACACAGCACCTATTTAATAATCAAACTGGAGAACTTTATGGGAATCTATGTGTTTTAATTGCATTTCATGAATGAAACCAATCGATCACGCGTAACGACTTCGGACAGCTTACGTAAAACTTAGCCAAGCTCTCGTCGCTAATTTCGTCAATACGGAATATTATGAACCTTTTAACCAATAAACAAATGTATGCTCGCGATTGTTCTGGTAGACATATCAAAATAAAATTTCAGATAAAGAGTTTCTAAAATTGGAGGGGGAAAAAATTAAACAATGAAATGCGAATGTGATGTTAATATCCCCGCCTCGATTTTGTGGGAAAAGGCACCAAATTATGATGCATGGCGCAACTGTCGAGTCAAGTGTTTGTATATGGAAATTTGAAATCGTGCATAATTAATTTCCGAGAAAATTGATTTTTAATTTGACAACAAACTTAAAAGATTTTACTGTTGTCTGTCTGGCGTAATGGAAAAAAAGTTTCTAGCATATAAGCATTTCTAAGACAATTTTCTGGTTGCTGGCATGGACCATTCGAGTCTCGCAGCCAGTACTAAAGTATTCCTATTTTACTGAATCACAAGGAAAGAAACTGTACAAGTTTCACTAAAATATATATATATATATTTTCTCTGCTAACTAAACCGCTTTCGATGTGCGTCCCACAAACATGGCTAGATAATTACAATGGTCTGACACAAGACAACTCAGCATTGTTCAAGTAATCTAGACTCCAAATTCAAATTGCTAAATACTACATGTCTTCAGTTGTGTAGGTTAATATCGAAAATCTCGAAAACAAGGTAAGAATTTCAGTACCTTCGTATATTTCAATTTCACTGCAACAGACGCTCTTCTCATTGTCGCTAAAGTCGACCCAATTCAAGATGTGAGACTTTTTTTTTCAAATTTTCCAATTTTTGAGTAATTTTCTGAAGTCTCGTAATCGGCGGTCTTGCGCCATTTTCTTGATTTTCGGGAGCTTACTACAAACGAAGTACGTAAAATCTCTCGTAGAAAATCATGTGAAAAGTTATCACGAGAAATAGATGACATTCATTACTGAACATTAACTTACCCCTCCATTTATTGTTAAATGAGCATGCATTTCTTGTCCATTTTCACTATTCCTTAAATTTATACACATTTTCCAACTGTCGCTACATCCGTGTTACTAGTCCAAAAAAAGAGATCTATTGCAAAAGACTTTCATGTGCGCTTTTAAACCAGCGAGGAATCATACTGATCTCTGAACCTCACAGAGCGTTGTATTAACAATGCACAGTATTATACTTTTTGCCTATTTTGTGAAATCAAGGGTAAAAATGCTTCGGTGAGCGAAAACCCTCCTACCCATGCTATCCGCCTGATGGAATAGATAGAAAACTTTTCTCACTTACTCCTTTTCCAACTTTGTGAATTCAACTGTCTCATAATTCACCTCAAAGAGACATCGACTTGGTCAGTTCCGGGGAAAATCTC
>JAHPZR010003029.1:0-13341 GCA_019787425.1 Platygyra sinensis | reverse complement strand
TTAAATGTTACAGATGATATGCTTTCTACTTAATGTAAAAGTATCAAAGATAAATTTGAAATTAGTAATGGTAAAGTCCAAAAGTTAATACCTACACTTAATGATAAAAGTAAATGTGTTCTTCATGAAAAAAATTTAAAGCTTTATTTGAAACTTGGTTTAAAATTAAAGGCAGTGCATCGAGTTTTACAATTCAACGAAAAACCATGGTTAAAAAAATACATTTATTTTAATACTAAGATGAGAAATGAAGCAAAAAGTGAATTTGAAAAGACTTTTTTAAATTAATGAATAACAGTGTCTTCGGAAAGACGATGGAGAATATCAGAAAACGCTGCAATGTATCTTTAGTAACTGACAAAGATAAGTTAATGAAATTAAGTAGTAAACCAACTTATGTATCATGTAAAATTTTTCATGAAAATTTAGTAGCAGTCAATATGAAAAAAGAACTGTTGAAACTAGATAAGCCATCATATGTCGGTATGTGTATTTTAGATTTGAGTAAAGTGCTAATGTTTGATTTTCATTACAATTACATCAAAAAGAAATACAATGATGAAGCCAAGTTGTTATTCACTGATACTGATTCGTTGTGTTACCAGATAACGACAGATGATGCTTATGGAGATTTTTACCCAGATAGAGAGCTTTTTGACAATGGTAATTACGAGGATTCTTCTAAGTTTTTTTTCGATGATAATAAAAAAGTAATTGGTAAATTCAAAGATGAAGCTGCTGGTAAGCCTATTATTGAATTTTTTGGTCTAAAAAGCAAAATGTATTCTTACAAGATAGAGATAGAGATAACACCTGACAATACTGAAGACAAGACTGAATACAAGACTATAAACAATAAGAAAGCAAAAGGCGTTAAAAAGAACATTATTAAAAGAGATATTGATCACTCAGATTATTTAAAATGTCTTCAAAATAATAACATGATGCTACATAAGATGAAAACTATTCGTTCAGAATACCATCAGGTATCTAGTTATGAAATCAATAAAATTTCCTTATCTTGTTATGATGATAAACGTTATATTCTCCATGATGGTATAACCAGTTATGCTTATGGTCATTTTAAAACTAGAAGCTGAAAAATTGATAGACAATTTTTAAGTTTACGCTGATTTTCAAACCTTTTCACTTGGCTATTTTTAAACCTTTTCGCTTGGCTATTTTTTAACCTTTTCACTTGGCTATTTTTTAAACCTTTTCACTTGGTTATTTTTAAACCTTTTCACTTGGCTATTTTTAAACCTTTTCAGTGCAAGCTGTAAAAATAGGTCCGCAATGCGTACATGTGTCTAGTGCTGGGTAATTGAGTAATGTGTATATGGTTGTATAGGATTGCGTTAGACTTCGTGAACGCAATTAGGATTTATCCGTCATAGAGTACAGGTGTGGAGGCTGGGGTATAATATGAAGCTCCAGCAGTCTAGCAAAGAAATACGGCTAGAACTAACAAACGTGTTGAAGGTGATATAGAAAAATAAGGAGGAGTAGAGGTTGGTCTGCTTTGGGGTGTGGTTGACATTATTGCAAACATTTTTTTCTGGAAGTAGTGCTAACTATTACGAATTTGTTATTTTTAACATCACAGTGGTAATGATGAAATGAATTGAACACAACTTTATTTCAAGGCAACTAGTTGTAAATGAGAAATACAAAAAGTTTGTGTAATTTTTTAAGTTACTTAAAGAAGGTTGTTTCTTCATACATATGAATAATGCAAAATTCATAAGAATAATTAAACGGCGGTCTAGTGACTAACATTTTCAACTACTCTACTTTATCAACTATAAACTAACAACAACAATAAAAAGAGGAATTTATAACTATAACAACGTGGCTGTTTACTGACTGACATTCTGTTGTCATTCTTGTCTTGTCATTTTACAATCTACATGTAATATAAGAAATACGAACAGTTTGTGGAAATTTTAGAGGCTTTCATCCAACTTGTGAAGTCACAACAACAAAATGAGGAACTAATACTGACTTACATTTTCAACTAGTTTGCTTCGTCGATTATAAGTTATACAGATAGGTGGCGAAGTAAAGAGAATAGATTCTATGTCTGCTTGAGTAAGACCTTTTACTTCGACAGTATTGCTAGTAACCTTAGCAATTTGGTGAATAGCATCTTCAAATAAAGTTAGATCGATTCTGTCATCATTTGTGCCTTGAAATAACACTTGAGCACACTACTGAGCTTTAGACGCTATCTGCTTTTGCTTGAAATGGCACTTGGCACATTCTATAAAAGCATATTCAGGACTGGGATCAACCTTTTCATTGCACTAACAGCAGGACAGATAGGAAGCAACTTGATTAACTCCAATTATTCCACCATTAACTGTGGTACTTTCAAAGACTGTAAATGGGAGAACTTGTTGAAATTGTGGGGCAGATTCAACTGTGGAGCCAGATTTGGCCGCGTTTAGGAAGTTTTCATGGCTCATCTTATCTTTATATACACAGATATCACGGAAGGTGTATGTGTCACCCTGCTTAATGCTGCCAACAAAGTTCTCCCATAATGTCATTTTCATGGTTCCTGATCAATTAGCAATAATGGCATGCTGGAGTTATAGGTTTTTGGAACCGACAGTCTTTGAAGGATACAAATGGGTAATTTTGGCAGTTACTGTAACTATTTGGTCAGAACACACACAGATTTGATGGTGGACAGGTTCATTGTTGTGGGAAGTTTAACCATATTATAAAAGTCTATTGCTGGAAAATGTTCAATGGTTACATCATAACCCATCAGCAAATCTTCTGCATTTGATTTTGTGTCAATGTGGAACTTCTTAATTTTTACTGGGGAGTTTGCTTGACTCAGGCTTGTAAATCTCTTCAGTTTTGGTGGTGAAAAACACACTCCCCGGACAGTTTTTTCTTTACCTTGAAGTTGTCAGTCACAGTAACTCCCTTTTTTAGTGGAGAAATATTGTGGATGTATGCTACAAACTCCGTGGTTGCCTGATCACATAGGTTTTTCTGTGTGGCAGATACATCAGGTATCTGATCACTATTCTACCCAATTGGCACCCAGTACCACTGGATATTTGGTCAGCCATGTCCACCTGTCTCATAACATGAGATATTAGTGTCTGAAGTTGAAAGAGAAAGAGAAATTGTCAAAAAAGAAAGGAAAAAGGAAAGAAATATGAGGACTGGTCATAAAAATACACATAACTCGCAAAACAACTGGAAACATGTAAAACATCTGTTTTCTACAAATTTCTTAAAGTAAAGTTTTTGAAGCAATATTACAGTACTTTTAGGCTTTGCTAAATCTAAATATCACTATGCATACTATTTCAATTTGATCATGTTCTTAGGCATTTTTGAAATGTTTGTTTTTTCAACAAGGTCACGTTGTTTGAATAAATGCACATATTGTTTTATATTTCTAAAATGTGTACATTGACTTCTGATTCAGGCAACCCTTGGGTGATATTTAACAAGATTACGAGTTCTAGTATGACTTTGTCGGAAGGAAATCGCCACACCTTTCGTATATGTTAGGCTAATGAAAGGTATTTTCACATTAAGCTTAAATCCTTCAGCGGCGAAAGATTTTCTGCCGTTTACATTTCCCTGAGAGGGCTTATTAATTAATCCCTCAGCGGGCTTTGTTATCCTCAAAAGGGGCTCAATATTTTCCATAACGGGCTTTTCTTTCCCCAAATGGAGCTCATCTAATACCCGGAGGGCTCTTTCTTTCGCCAAGTGGCGCTCATAAAGCTTCAGTAATTCATATCCTCTTCGCTGGCGGTCGCAAAATTACAGCATGGAGATTCTGTCGGCGCCAAATTAAGTACCTTGATCTTCAACTTTGAAGCACCTTTCGAAACCTTTCATTCGGCCCGATTGGCACATACTTCGAAAGCTGTGGCATACTAAGTAAAAAGGTCTTAAGAAATTCATCACAAAGTAGGAAACTAAAAGGTAACTTACCGATAGGACAACTCGTATCACACTCCTCGAAGAAAGCAACGAAAGCAAATCGTCGTGTTTTCATGCAGTTGTCGGGAGTTGTCGTGGAAAGCACATGGTGTTGACGCAATTGTCGTCTCTACTAATACACATTCGATTGGTTCCGATTGTCATCGGTTGTTTATTTCGGGTCACGAAGAAATTACGAGTGATTATCGATGATATTACCCTCCATGTACCCAGTAAAACATGCCTCATGTAACGTGTCACGTAGGAGAAACCTCAGTGAAACTTTATTCGAATGACATAATAATTTGTCATATATGAAGCACTTACCAGAGGATTTTAGCGTTTTCTCATAGTGTCTGTGCTTCGCACTAGACACAAAAAATTGATAGACAATTTTTTATGAGCCTCTGCCCTCTGCCCCGGAATGAGTCCTCTGAGATGAGTGTGCGCCGGTGCCCCTATTTTCTATACTACTGATGGCTATATCTTTCAATAAATACGGTATGGTAATCTTCATTTATTAAGCTTTCAGAAAATATATAGTTAGTCAGGGTTTTTAACGTCTCGCCTTGAAACGGTGCGAACGCGAAGCAGTCATTTGGGGTGGGATGCTACCTTAAAATATCTGTTAGCGCGAATGTCGGCGATGCCATCTCCGGATAACCAAGCAGAATTACCGGAGGTCTTGCGTGTTATCGACAGATCGGATCGAAATCCACCAATCACAGCCATTAGTGCGACCCTCAGACCTTCTTTGCGTCATGCTAGCGGGCTGTGATTGGTGAATTTCGATCCAATCTGTCGATGACATGTATGATTGACGGAAATCTTGGAAACGTCTCCGCGGGTGTTTTGTTTTCGAAAGTCGCGTATCAACGAAAACGGTGGTGATACATATATAGCGCTCTTGCCTAATCCCATCGGTAGCACGGTCAGAACATCTCTCCCATGGCATGCGATTCTATGAATGCATTCTATCTGTTCATCATTGAGAGTTTTGTGAACAAAACTCTGAAGAGGAGTTTTTAAAGCTGACAAAAACTCGCTCTCTTCGCTCGCCTCATTAGATGTCATGATGGAATTCATCAGCACGCTGGATTTTTTTTTACCGGAAATCACAACACACAAAGGTAACCAATCATGGCTCAGTTCTAAGTACCTTTTTGTTTCTTGGCCAATCAGAGAAAAGTCCAGATTCTGGACTAGCAACAGACAAATAGTCAAGTAATTGTATCAGGCGTGCCTTTCCGCCGCGACAAAAAATGTAAGGGACGCCTGATCGCAGGTTATTGACCATAATGCAGCACGTACAGGACTAACTAAAAATAAACACTTTCCAGTAAGTTCTTTTCTGTCTGGAAGAACCTCCATAAACGAATCATCTAAATTGCCAAATTCCACGACGATGAAGCAATAATTGGCCCATCGGTTTGTACTCGGTTGGTCTTACAATTGAAAGCATATATCATGAGTAGTTTGTAAAGTTAATATTTTTCGGGTTGTTGTTGCTGTTTTCTTTTTCTTTTAGAAACTTTTTTTAAATTGCGAGAAGGGAAGGGTGTGTGTGTGTGTGTGTGGAGGGGGGGGGGGGTGGGGGGGGGGGGTGGGAGTAAGAGAGGGGGTGTAATATACAAATACCAGCGCTTAAGTCAAGTAAGGATCCATGCAAGGGGCATGTCGACCAGAAAAGGATCATTTTTAGTTTTCTGAAATGACATATGACATAAAACTCAAGAAAGGAAACACCACTTCAAGCCACGAGGGATTTTAGAACACCAAAGCTCGTGAAAATTAGTTTTGAATGCGCTGATCAAAAACTGCGCGCTTGGTCGCAAATTTGAAATTGCACCAGCAAAAAGCTTGAGGCCTTGCACAATCTATACCTAGCATGGCTTGAAAAGTACTTAACACTCGTCTGCTTGCTCCTTAAATGATATGCAGCTCCATCAATGGGTTATACTACAACCCACTTACTGTGATTTTTCTCGTCCTGTAGGGAGCTTGGTTCAGTGGTACTCACTCTGGTGATCCAACAACAGACTGACACAGTAGGTATTCAGTTTCTTTTTTAGTGCAGAGTACACCAATGGGATGGTTTAGGGGTTGACTGCGCTAAAGCACTACATGGCAGTAAGGCACTATGGCATTAAGGTGTAAACTTTAATGTTTGTTTAATTAATCAATTCCAATTATTTAATTTAGCCAAGTTCTCGGGGGGTAGGGTAGGTACCTTTGATTGCTACGTTAAAGGTACTACACTTGCATTACTTCCTGAATAACATCACAAAACTATATATGGTTCCAATATTCTCTTATTATCAGAGTGGTGCTATTCTCTTAAGAACAAAAACAATTTGCTCGAGCAGATTGATTAGCATTAGTGTTAACTGTATGTTAGGTAAACGATACATTTCATACACAACATGCATGCGCTCTAGCATTGTCAGCATGATACAATCTGTTCTCTAGTTCAGATTCATGCGTGCGATACCACTCTCGTCTTAACGGGCGATAGCAGCTATATTTCAGGTAATATCAGTTCTTCCTTTTAGTGCAAAGAATGCTTTGATGTAGGATATAATATCGGTCAAGTTGAAACGCTTCTCGGTTGTATTAATCAATATAATATCAATGTGTATTTTGAACTGGCTTATTGGTAACAAAAACGGTGGCAACATAATAAGAACGTGCTATTCCGAGACACGACGTGACTATTTGATAGTTAAATTAGTAATTGTTTATCGATGATATGAAAATTCGCCTCTTGAAAGAAACAAAATTATTCCTCTTCCATTTTTTTTCATATAAGTTAATAACATTATTTCATTTTTCCCAGCCAAAAAAAAAAAAAAAAAAACGGCGAGCGTATCTTCCTTTGCATGTCTTTGAGAAAACAAGGGTTTCATGTTACAAACTTTGCGAGAAAAACAAAAGTATCAAGTTACAAAAAATTAAACTCATCGCCAATCGATGAGCTTGGGAACTGGTGCCTGCGCACTTCAGGCGCAGCAAGGAGGTATTCATGGCAACCCTGCGAGCGGGAACCACCCCTGCACGCAACTGTTACCTGGCACCGTCACACTGAAAAGAGTTCAGTGGAAAAAATACTTACCATACCGTATACTTACCAAAATCCATGAATCCAGAGGGCGGGAGGGCTGGGAGCAAGAATCCGCAACGATTCACAGAAAATTAAGCTACAAATAACTTGATAGCAGCCAGAGATCCGCCAAGAGCAGCTCAGAATGCGACTGATCCGCAAAGATCAGCTCAAAATGCAAATGATCCGCAAAGATCAGCTGAAATGTGACACTAAAAAGTCTGCAAGCCACGAGGCGTGCTGCAAGCTCCTAGAGGCCACCCCGAAGGTCACGCACGCAAATGGGGCGACCGCTGACTGCATTGGCTCGATATTAACCTTGCCTAAATTTCATTTAGCCACATTAAAATTATCACGTTTGCTAGTTCAACGTATTAATGAAATTAAATACAGGCATGAGAGGACTCAAAATGTACGTTCCTCTTATTCATTATAAAAAAACTGAAGAAATCATTCCTCTTTGATTTGCTATTAAAAAGATCGCCCTTCTGTAGATGCAATGACGACATTTTGCCACTCTAATTTAGAGCTTAATGCTTGACGGCTTTTTGTTTAGTTCAAGTGTAAAGACGCAACAACTTGGTTTTAGACGCGTCGAGCATGATTTCTTTAAGGTGATTTGAATGACTTATTAAACAGTGTAAATTCCTGTAAAACCAGCGAGTGTGCATTTTGTCGCTTGTCCTAAACGGGGTCTTAAAATGGAGGGTTTTCAGCGTATTTTTGTCCTAAACAGGGTCAGGATTTCAAACCCTCGGCGGCACCCCTGTACCCAAACATTGGTCAAGTACTCCCCCCCCCCCCCGGGCTGAACTTTTTGCTCATGGATGTGACGTAACATCCATGAACTAAGAAGACAATCAAATGGCGCTCCATCACTCACTCACTCATTCACTCACTCACTCACTCACTCACTCACTCCCTCCTTCCCTCCGCTCACTCACTCACTCACTCACTCACACTCACTCACTCACTCACTCACTCACTCACTCACTCACTCACTCACTCACTCACTCACTAACTCCCTCCCTCCCTCCCTCCCTCCCTCACTCACTCACTCACTCACTCACTCCCTCCCTCCCTCCCAGTAACAACTATACTACTGATACTACATGTGTTTATATCAGCTGCCAGAAATAACATCACAATACTTGAAGGAACTGCCTTTAACAACACAAGTAACTAATCTGAGAATTGCAGATAGATGTGGAATACTCCTGCTTACAAAGAGAATAAGATGCTTTCAACCCTTGTGCTAGCTACCACTTGAGCTGTTGCAAAAGATATTGGTTATAAGCATATAAAATGTCTCTCCAAACTGCACATATAATTTATTACATAATTGGAAACACTTTGGAACTTCATCCGTGTAAGTTTCTTAAAGTCAAGAATGTCAACAACTGAAATCCACCTGAACTCACTATATTGCATCAAAACTTAACTCGAAAATGAACATACAGGTATAGCTTTACAGTGGAATACAGAAATACAACTTAACTTAAAATTAGCAGCTCCATATAATGTTCATATATTCATGAACATGTACAGGTAGAGTAATACCAGTCCTTTATATTAGGACTATAATTAAATAAAACTACTGAACCCTATCATAAGGAACACAAAAATAGAATTTTCTTAATGTCTCTATTAATTAAATACAAATCTTGCAATGTTTATCTCAAGTATAAGTTATCCTAACTGTTCCAGCTTATACCTGTTAAATTTTCATTCAACTCTTAAAATGGTTCTTATCTTGCTGTACTTCTCCTAAATGCGTGTCGTGCTGCTGTAAACTTAAGGTGGCTGAACACAGTTTTTGATACCTCTGTTTCATTTACCTTTGCTTCTAAAACCCTTGATCCTTTGGTCACCAAAAATGGCAGCAAGCAAGTTAACAACACAAAATTCAACTTTTTGATAATTAAACTGTCGTATGTGCCGTTGCCATGGCAACATGATTAATTATAAACAGGCGCTTAAAATCGGTTTTGTTTATTTGCAGAAAATCTAGTCATTAGATTTTCTTTATAATTTGCATGCAACAAGCTTGTAACGATACTCACATGTTAGCGCTATTTTAATAATAATTTAACAAACAGATCTTTAATTATCCCTCGTTGAAGGTTCACTGGCATATCTTGAATTTCCTTTGTTAAATTTTAATTATTTTGAATCCTCCAGTTAATTTTTTTCCTAAAATATTTTCGCTCTAAATTTCGTGAAATTCTAATGAGTGGTTCTCGAGAAATAGGCGTATCTCCGAAAGTCAATTTTTCACTCAATCGCAATTTTTTTCGACTTACTACGCATGCGCTGCATTTAACTGGGTTCCTTCGGCAACAAACAAAAGCTGAAAATTGCTGGGTTCTTTGCATCGTTACCTTTTCTAACATATCTTTGTAATAAAAGACTAAAGCCATCAATACACTGCGTTTAATTATAGAGAAAAATAACACAGATAGTGCGGGTGTTGAGTAAATAAAATGATCGTTCTATTGACGACATCAGGTTTGTTTTTTGAAATCCTTGTGCACGTGCTGAATTGCATCAGCAAAAGCACGCGCGAAAACTGTGTTCAGCCACCTTAAAGATTATGTTACTTATACCTCTGCAAGATGTAGAATCTGCATGTATAGGAAACTTTTGGCTAAAATGTCTCCTTTTAGCTTGTATGTGCTACTGTACATTATGGTAGTCAAAATTTCAGTGGAGTTTATAAGAAAGAAAATGTTCCTAAAAGAAGCAGTTTTCATCTTGATCTGTTGTTGTGCTCTGTTGAAGTTTATTTGAAATATGTAATACATAATTATGTATTATAAAATGATTTTACCGGAGAAGGAATTCAGCCACCTAAAGGGTGTCAATAACCAACCATATTTGGACATCAGAACCTCTGCACATTTGACGAAAAGATTTTTATTTTTCAATATTTCACTCTTCTTTTTACTCAGCTACGTTTTCTACATTCATCCAACAGGCCATTTCCGAGTTGCATTTTGTCTCTGTGTCAAAACGAGTCTAAATGCGATACCATTCATATGATTTGCACCTACAGAATCATTTCACGATAATCAAACCCATTTTTGGGGTCTATATGCTCTGTATACAGACCCCTAAGTCAGAGGCAAATCTTGTCAGTGTGTCAGTCACTTTGAGGACGAGAAGACACGTGACAGATCTCCGAGAGTATAAATAGTCTGACAGGTAGACTGGGTACTAGTGTTTTCAAGCTGTTTCGTCGGCCATTGCCTTCGTGGTCGTTGTGTATTAATTGCAGCCGTTTTCTCTGTGTTGGGAGAATTTTGAAGAGGTTTCCGTCGCAAATTAGTAGTAATTGTTCAAGGTAAGTTATGTTCTATTTCAAAATTGCTCTGTCATGCTCTTTATGATTGGTTTTCTTTCTTTCATTCCGAAAATTAACTGCGCTTCTTTGCCTTGTTTGTTCTTTGTTATTTTATTCAGGTGTTGCTAAGCGGAGTTTCCTCGGCGAGGAACGGCAACATATATCTAGACTCGCCTTGTGTTTAATGCAGATTGCACTGAAGCTAAGACATTTTCGCCAGCCCACATTCATTGGCTTGAAATCCGGTGCGGCTGTGACAACAATTTTTTTTTCGGCTGTGACAACAATTTTGTCAAACCCAAGGATGATTCTTCACCTGTGCGAGACCGATCTTGTAATATGATGTGTTACTTAAATGTTATTTATTTACTTGCCAACAATAAAAGACGTTATTGGATATTACAAGTTGTGGAATAAGGTGATGGTTTGGTTTACTCATTATTGATATGCTACAATGTTTACATCCCACTGCTTATAAAGCAAGCAAATGATGTGGAGGAAAATCAAGGTCCTACAATACTTGATATCATTGATCCAACAACGACTGTGTCTGCTGACTCTAGTTTTTTCAGTGAAGTGCTACTGTAATCGAGAGAAGTAGATTTATTTATATGAGTATTAACATTTAAGGTCGTCCGCAGGAAACTGGCTTCAGATCCGCCATAAAACTACACTGAGAATTTCTTCAGTCTAAGCTATCCCTTACTTTAATAGAAATAAGTATACTCCCTTTTTTTAAAGAGATAAAGCAATTTCCTAAATTCATAAACACAAAAATGACAAAATACAACCATATTCCAAACATGAGGTTAAAATGTGAAACTTGAAAACTTGAAATAACCTTTTTTCAAATTAAATTTTATGTGAGATAAAGCCAAGCAAGTAAAAAATATCGAACATTTCAAAGTCGTGGATTTCTGTGTGCATAATAATTACCAGATTTATTACCAGACAAAAAATCACTTCTGCCTATAGTCAGGAAGCTCCTTCTGTTGTAAAATAGTAATCTTTTTCGGGCTCCACTGGGTTTTTTTAAAAACCCAGTGGAGCCCGAAAAAAACAATATTTATTTTATAGCAGTTATTGTATTGTAGCATACTTCATGAAACAAGTCCAAGAAGAGAAGGGTGAAAACATATTTTTTATTGCCATATAAACAAAATACAAATGTTACAATATAGCAGAGATAGAAGGCCTACTAGTTGTACAACGCTTTCGAGTGGTATACTTTAGGCGAGTGTGTATACCAAGAAAATAATTGACAAGTGGGATATTCCACAGTTATACCACGAGAAAGGGTTACATAACTATTTTATACCATGCCATAGAAAATACAGTAGCCAGATGGGAAGGTTGGGTGTGATACAGTTAAATTGCAGTGATTGATGCGAAGGTTCGGTGGTATACTGACGAATAGACAACAGATTTCCTGTATTCTAATTGGCTGTTTTTTCTATGGCATGGTATAAATACAATTATTAAATTCTCAACCTCGGATAATGAAATTCTAGCTTTCTGATTGGTTCACTGTATCTCGGTTACCAGCGATTATACCTACGTTTGACCTTATATGGAAATCAGGAGGGAGGGGGTGTCTCCAGGCAAACAGTGGTTTAGTCATAACTACCAGTGTGACGTCACGTCATACATCGGTGATTTTCGAAATGGCAGCCAAATTTTTTGGTTCGTTAACTGAAAGAAATGTGAAAATTTCTAACTTTTTGATGATTCGATTACTTTGTTCAATGTTACCCAAGATTCAAAATATATGAAAGACTTCTTTGCAGTAATTTTCGGTAGGATAAGTTATTCGAAAGTCTCATATTTGGAGTAGAAACATACTAGCAATTGCCTGAGACGTCGACAAAGTTTAATGGTTTGACAACGTTTTTCCGGAGCCCACGCAGAAATGCGGAGATGTCCTGATCCCAAAATAGGAGGTTTGGTACATGGTATATTAAGTTTGCTCTGTGCTGAGAATTAAGCCTTCAGTACTTATGGTTCGTCTCAACAATCCCTTCAAAGTTAACGGAATGGCATTCAGAATACCCGGCCACGAATTGCGTGACATAGTCCCGCAGTGTTGTATAGCGATATGCACTGTTTACAAACAAGTCTTTTGATATTTAAATTTTGCCAACCACAGAACAAAAGAATCCTTTGTTTCGAGAGCCAATAAACCTCTGGTTGGTACATTAATGACAATAGGAGACGTAACGATGAGTATCGCCATTTTATGGGTTGACGAGTAAAGTAAGACGAATAAAACTATTGCTCCCGCAGTCCCGCAGTGGATAAAATGAATATTAAAACTCCGGGTTTCAGCTCATGGATTATAGAACGAAGTCTTTTTATGTGTAACGCGCTTGTTTCGGATGAATTTTAGAACGAGGTATATTCATGAGTAGCACGCTTGTGTCGCGCACATAAGTTTTTCCCTTTTGTTTCCATATGCAAATATTTATTGACTGCGGGACTTCGGGAGCAGGCATTTAATGTTACGCAATCTTGGCCGTGTTTTCTGAAGGTTAGCCCTTCTGGAGCACACAGGCAGTCATCTACACCACAAAATTTAAAAACACAAGTATTCAACCAGCTAACAGCTGGAAAACATAGACACTCTTGACCTTTCGCCAATCGAACAAAGTTTAATACGCGAGAAATCAAACCGACATGTACGCCCTCGAACTCAAAAAGGATTGTTGAGCAAAATGGCTCATCACATTGAGAAAAACTAACGATGGCTGGAAAGTTACATCAAAGAGGAACAAAACCTCCTATTATGGGGTACTTCTGTTGAAAACTTGAAGAGAAAACGGGGGGCGTTTTGGGTGGCCTTTACTTGACCAGAAGTCAAGATGGCGGTAACCCCACTTGACCCGATTTGTTTTCAATAAAATTTGGAACTAAAAACGCACACAAAACAACAAACAGTTTT
>JAHPZR010003027.1:0-16424 GCA_019787425.1 Platygyra sinensis | reverse complement strand
CTTCAAGCCAAAGCAGATTTAACCCTCGAAATGGCAGTGCAAATGAGTCGTCAGGCAGAAGCACAAAAGCAAAACAAGGATCTCATTCAAGGAGTACTACCTCTGAAACAGCTACTGACTCCACACGTGTCGATTTAGCGGAACCTCACAAAAAAGATTCGAAATCCGCCATTAAACCCGAAGACGGAGTACGGCCAAAGTCCAAGCATAAATGTACGTGGTGTGGTGAAAACTGAAACTGAAAACTTTATTTATACTCGAGGGCCTGGAGCTTATTAGGCTCCTAGCTTAAGTAGCTAATGAGTCGAGTATAATACTAACAAATAAGATCAACTTAAATTAAAATTAAATAAAGAAATACAATATTATTTACAATTATCATTATTTACAAATAATGCCACTGAAATGTAAAATATTAAAGACAGTCTAACGGTTGCATAAGGAGCAGTTACATGCGTCAAAGGTGATCTTTCTGATACGTGTTACAAATTTTTTAAGGGTCGGAGAAGTTCTTAGTTCATCATTTTAGAGAGTTCCAGATTTTTGGTCCGTTTCAGAAATCTGGTGGTGGACAGCAACACAAACGGTAATCATGCCCTGCAAAAGACGTCACTTGTAACAGTTGTCACAAAAGAGGACATTTTCAAGCTGTTTGTCTATCCAAGAAACAGACGGCGAAACGCAGGTCCATCAACGAAGTGGCAGATCTTGAAGAAGTCGAAGTTCCTTTCCTCAGTGAAGTCTGCAGCCACAAAGCAGACTTCTGGACCGCCATTGTGAAGTTGGATGGTCATGAAACACACTTTAAGTTGGATACTGGAGCAGCAGTTTCCGTTGTCAGTGACAAGGAACCTTGGTTCAAAGACCACCAGGTAACGAAATCGCATAAGATTTTAAGAGGTCTAGGAGGTACTATTCTATCAGTCATGGGCACCTTTCGAGCCACTCTGACATATAAAGAGCGTCAGATTTCTGAAACTGTCTTTGTCTTGAAAGATCAGCTGTACCCCCTCCTCAGCAAGAAAACCTGTGTGATCTGGGTTTAATCGCTCGAATTGGAGAGGTGAACATTCAGCCAGTGAATTTCATTGGAGAGTTTCCTCAGCTTTTCCATGGTCTGGGGAAATTGGAAACCGTCAAACAGTCATTGCTGCAAATGCATTGTCAACAGGGCTGGGGCATTTCTTCTTCAAACACAAGATAACGGACAGTGCCATCCCATCTGTTACATCTCCAGATCCCTCAGTGATGCTGAAAGGAACTACGCGGTCATCGAGAAAGAAGCGCTCGCCTCAACCTGGACCCAGGTTTACTCTGGAAGCAGATCACAAGCCACTTGTTCCACTCCTCACTACAACTGACTTGTCCAAGATGCCTCGTTATTGGTTATATGGTTATTGCCGTTATTGGTAATATGTCTGTCTGGCTTCCGCTGTTATCCGCGTGTAATTTGCAGTCCCCTTCAAAGGTAGACAAGCAAACCACTCTCACCAATACTGCAAGCAATCACGCTGTTCAAGACACAGAAGAAATGACTGGTCCACCTAAGCTCCAGTGTACCGCCACTGAAGCTCCAATGCAACCTGTCTCCAGTCAAACGGCTCCACTACAAACACGTTCAGGGAGAATTGTTAAGCTACCTGATTGATTGGACCTTTAGACTAATATGTCTGACTCTTCCAGGGCAGTTTAGGAGACAGTTATTACAATTATGCCCTTCAGAGACTGTGTTATGCACTATCAAGTCTTGTGAATATTTGAAATTTTCCAAAATTTGCCTAGGCGGGTACCTTAACAGTACTAGTTTATGTTTGCAATCAAATCCAGGTTTAAGGATGGAACACTGTTCCTAGACATTCAATTTCGTTTTCCCAATCAGTTCACTTGATTGTACTAGGAAGGGAGGTGTCGGTTATGCCCATATATGTATTTGTTATGCAAGCTCTTTGCTTGCAATGCATGCTGGGACCTCGTGCTTTCACAAGTCACCGTGTTGAATAAACACATGTTGTGTTGAATGTTGTCTTGAGTTCTCTCTACGTATTCTACACAAGCCACAAAGCGACATGGTGCACATTCTGCTGCTGTTCACTGACATTGAAAAGAATAATTGTTTGAGAATGTACTCAAGGAGTGATCTCAACAACAGATGAAAAGGAAACCATTAAGAGTTGATTTTCAAATCAACAATTTACAATGACCTCTTAATTCATGCGTGGAAAACATGCAACACGAAACATGCACAAAACTATTTTACAGAATTTTTAAACCTGGCCAGTCTAGTTAACGTTTGAGAAAATCCTTGCTTCAGTCTAGCAAAATGGTCTTCTAACACCATTCAAATCAGCCAGCTTAATTGAAAGTCTACTTATAAAACAAGTTCACCATTCAAAAATCGAAAAAGCAGTTGGCGAAGGATCAACCTGAAGTTATACATGTACTATGTGTGCAGGACTTTAGAGAAAACTGAATGTTTTCTGCATGCACAATGCAAGGGAGGTGATTTGTGGAATAGCATTTGATGCTTCTGCTAATAAACCCTGTGGTGTTCATTTCTGCTAGTGCTGGGTGGAGAGCAACTTTGTGGTAAGGGTTTGCTTGAACTGATGAAATTTATATAAAGATGCGCTCTTTCCATGTGCTCTCTTTGATCAATGAAAATAAGGGTGAAAGCTATCAGGAACAGGAACAGATCAGTCCAGAATATCCAACAAATCACTCTTGTGGAGTCCCATCTACATGTAATACTAACAGAAGTCAGTTGGAAAATTACAGAAACAAAGAAGTTAGTGTAGGTCAAAGGTGCCCATCATGATAGAGAACCAAGTCAGTTCAAAATTTTAGCTTATGGAACATACATGTATTAAAGCTCTCAACACCAGAAGTGACTGCTATTTTGAGGTGTTGGTGCATATTGGAAGATGCAGTGTGTAGTTAGCTACTGTGCACACAGCTTACTTGATGGATCTAAAACAGATGTCTGCAAAAAGGCAATATTGTGATAATAAGAAAAGGGCTCTCCCTCAAGTTCCCAAGTTTCCCAAACTTAGTTTTTTTGGTAATGTTCAATTATTTTTTTTATTATTATTATTCATTTTCCACTTCCACTTTAAATACAAGAATACAGATGTTTAGTAAAATACGACACGTACAGTGAAAGAAGTGGAAAGGGCAAAATATAGTAAACTAATTATATGCCCTTTAATTAACTACATTTGTTTTAGGATAAAAAGTAGACTAGAGAGGAAAAAGTAAATACATAGTAAATAAAGATATAATGTTGGAATTGTCAATACTGAGCAAAATAAAACTGGTAAAGTGCTTTTTGAAATAGTTTTCTAGTTGGCTTATTGCGTATAGGTAGGGGAATATCATTCCAATAATAGCATCCTAAAATAGTTGGACAAAATTTTCTTATATTTATTCTGAAAGATTCTGGATTTAGGTGTTGTAAGGATGCACTTCGAGTAGCGTAATTATGTTGCTCAGATACTATAAAGACAAGTTAAGATTCGACGACTTCTTATTAATTAGGTGATCATAAAATAGTTGACACGTATATAATTTGACAATGTCAGGAAGCTTGATGAGACCAAGGTTCACATAATGAGGAGTAACGTGATCACAAAGTGGCACATTGTTGATAATTCTAACAACTTTGTTTTGTAGTCTTACCAATTGTGATAATGGTGCCTCGTAATTATTACCCCACAGAACGCAAACATAGGTAAGATAGGGGTATACAATTGCATAATAGATACTTATCAATGTTCAATTACCGATACACCTGTTTACCTGGGTCTGCACTTGTACATATATGTACAATGGAATCATTCTGCCTTTTCTGTCCCAGTGACAGACCTTGCTGTGGAAAGCCTCTTATGGGATAAGGTGGTTGTGTTGTCAATTCTTCCTTTCCTCTCTGCAGCAAGCATTCAGCTTGCCCCTGTTGGTTTGCATTTGAGACTAAAGCACTCGAAGGATCTCCCTTTCCAGTTAAATACCTCTGATCAGCAATTGGAGATATCTCTGTTACATGTAGTTTTTGTGATGCCAAAGCAGTACCTGGAGCAAAAAAGAACACATCATTAAATTCATGCACAGAATTTGTCAAAATGAATACTTTCATCTAAAAACAATGTTGAAAAAGCAATGGTACCAAACACCAGAATCATCCAGGTATTGTACATATTACTGTAAATATTTAAAAATATTACAAAGTACCATGTATAACATAATGCACAACAAGAAACAAAGCTCTGCAAAACATGTGGTCAGAATGGTTAACCATACATTATACTGTTCATTTGACATAATGGATGCATAATCAAAGACAATCTTTTATGTGGTAGTCATTCTATGGCTAATTAGAAAGCCACAGTGTTGTTCTTTCTCCATTTTAACTTGTTTCTCACCATTAAATCAATACATAAATATAGGAGAGGCTTTCACTTGCCTTGTGTCACATAAGGCTGCATGCTTTGTTTTGATGAACTCCCCCACAGGGTTTCTTTATCACGCAGATCTGCCTGGTAATGGTGCGGAATAGGGCTTGTCATACTATCTTCATTTACTGATTGTTCTGAGGTTAAACCCTTGATTTCCAAACTGCTTTTTTGAGTTGATGTTGCTGATGGAATGAATCCATGCTGCATATATTGGAATGTCAAATTTTCTGCAGCACTTTGACCACAGTCTTGACTTCCAAGTAACACAACTGAAGAAGTTTCATTTTCCCGTTTCCTTGAAGGTGACATTACGGTACTATGTTGTAAAAGACTTTCCCAACCAGTCCATTTCCCAGGAGTCTTATCATGCTCCAAAGATTGTGGTGAACCTCTTCGTAAGATTTCTTTGCCTCTGTTCACACATTTATTGTAAGCTGGTAGTGCAGAGGAGTCCTCTTGTCCTGTTTTGACAAACAGAGGTTGCTTCTGTTGACTAAGAACATTTTGTGGTGCTGTGGCAGCTTCTGAAACTGTACCTTAAAAAAGAATGGAGGTCCTAAAAGTAAATAAATCTCTCTTCCATTATAACTCAACAAAGGTTTTAACTCTTAGCTACTTATCAACTTAAAGTTGACAAAGATAAATTAAAAGCGGCAACTGCCACTGGGTACCAAGTCTCTAAGCTGATATTTAAAGCAAAAGTCTTTCATCAGAGCAAAGCCAAGGATTATATTGTGGGTTATTATGTGCATGATGTCTAAATTGGTAGAGAAGGGAGTCATGCTATCGGAGGAGAAGTGGTGGTAAAAAAAGCATGAATTAATAAATTATTATTTATTTGAAGGGCAATTTTTAAATTAATTTCAATTGGTTTTATCAAATGGGTTCAACTTGATAATGTGAATTGGCCACTGTAAACAGATTCAAAAGAATTGTGGGTTGTGTGTAGTTTACAGCTACGCTATTGGTTGGTGCATGGCAACATGAAAAACAGCAGAATAAATAAGTTTAATGAAAAGTGTTCATGGATACCATGAGGATTAAGAGTGTCAATTTGAAAACAAATTTTTGTTCTGGAGTCTTGCAGCTTTCCATGCTTCCTTGATGTAAGGAAAGGCCACAGACTCCCATATGTTGCTTACAATGATTGAGGAGATTAAAGGGTCTCGCAACTGGTTTAGATGTGTTTTTGTCATCTTTCTCTACCTCAAGAAAGGTGTTCTCACAATCAGTCACCTACATGAAGTCATCTCCCTGTTTCACCAAGAACGTGTTATAATTATGTAGTAGATGACATTGGCTGAGGTACAGGTGAAATGAAGAGCAATCTTGATGGATTGCTTGGGTCCAGATACTTTCTCAACGTTGTGAATGAAAGGACATGTTTTGCATTGTGCACGTGTGCATTTAAAAGTTCCGGGTTGATCCATTGTTTGGAATGCACTTCTGACTAAAAAGTTACCTAATATGTTTTTGTCACATGTAAATGAAATTACTGCAGGTTGCGAAAAGATTCTACTAGTATCATTTTGAAGTAATTTAAAGTTTTTTAGAATGATGGATTTTATTGCATGGTTGTGCAGATGAAATATTAGGGTGAATGAAATTCTATTCATTATTTTCCTTCTGTGACGTTTGTAGTGCTGACTCCAATCAATTTGTTGGGCACAATGATGGCTGGCTTGAACAACAGAAGAAGGATAGCCATGTTTGTTGAAAAAATTGCACATTTCCTAAGGAATGGAATTCTTGACATGTGATGGATGTGAAGATGAATACAACAGAAATCTGTGAGATTGTAGTGCACACTGGTGCAAAAACTGTTGCCTTTGATAAAAACTTTGGTATCCAGGAATGCTAAGGAAGTATCGGAAATTTCTCAGGTGTATTTAAGAGCTGCACGGATGAAATGAATTGACAACAGTTATAAATTGATCGAGTTCCTCTCTGGTAGAAGAAGTAGCACCAATACAGTCATCAATGTAGCAATGGTAGAGTTCAGGTTCGGGGCCGTTCTATTCATTGAAAAATGGTGTTCAATGTAGCCTAGCACACACTAACTCTTACCCTACCGTGGTACAAGGGGGATGGGGGGGGGGGGGGGTACATGGAAACCCTCTCTGGGTTTTCATTGAGGCAGAACAAAATAAACTTAATACTGATTAGCTAGCTCTGAGCTTGCTCTACAAGATGATACCATTTTTCTTGGTTACAGTATGATGTCATATGGCAGCAAATGATGTCATTTGACCCACCATAAGGGAAATTAACACAAAATCAAGCCCCATTGCTAATGGAATGTCTTCAACTTGATGAAGAAAACTAGAAAAAAACCATTGCAGAAGTATCTCAAAAAAGGTGACTTTTGGCCAGACCAATACGAAATTTCAAAAATGATGAATATGCAATTGACCAATCAAAGAATGAAAAAAACAGCTAAAAACTTTTAGCCCCCTTGGACTAAATCGTCTTTTCAAAACCTTGAAAAAACCGTATGGGGTAGGGATGACATCCAACCCACCCCCCACCCCACTGTACATCCAAGGGTTAAAACTGGCTACTCTACTCCCTTACACAGTAAACCTACTTCAAACTTAATTTACCAGTTGCATTTCTTCAGAATGACTTTTACTATATAACTGACTATTACATTATGAAGCAACATCTTACCTGAAGGTAGCACTTGTGACTTGTAAGATTTGCAACTTCCCTTTAATAAAACGAAAGTAAAGTGTCTTCGCTGATAATTGAAGGCCTTTGGGCAAAAAGGGCGTATATCGCTTTTTGGCCGATTTTCATTTTTTTTCAGGATCGTGCTAATTTTTCACAGACCGACTTGTTTTGACATGAAACGCATCGTTCTGTAATTGCTTTGGTAGTTATTCGCTTCGTTCTCTAGAAATAACGTATGCAAAAAACTCGGTTTTGCGTGAAGCGGCATCTTTATGAGCAAATCTTTCGAAGGCATATTTCGACGCGACCCGAACTTAAACGCTTACTGTTGGCAGCTTCGACAGCAAGTTAAAATTTTTAAATTGATGTTTTGCTTTGTGAAATAGCTAGAGAAACAGAAAAAAAAAAAAAAAAAAAAAGCGCCGGACCTTGTATCGAACCCGCGTCACAACAAAACAAATCCAGACCCGCTCTGTAGCGCGCCTTAATCGCTTGCACTAAGCAGCACTAAGCAGCGATAACTGATTTGCGTAATTATACGAATAATAAAACTAAGTGAAACAAAAGGTTTCTTTTGTTTCTCGTTGAACAAAAGGTCTCCAAAAGAAAACTGAGTTTTTTTTGCATACGTTATTTCTGGAGAACGAAGCGCAAATTCACCGAGACAATTACGGAACGATGCATTTCATGTCACCCCAAGTCTGTCTGTGAAAAATTAGCTCGATCCTGAAAAAAATGAAAATCGGCCAAAAACCGATATACGCCCTTTTTGCACGAAGGCCTTCAATCAAGGCGAATATTTCAGGAAAACGGAAAAGGACTGGGGCAGAAAAGCACTGGGGCAGAAAAGCAAGATGGCGAGCGGGCGCGTAAGGTTTAAGACGTGTTTACTGGTGGTTGTAGCGCTGTTTGTGGCTGCCTGGTGGCTGAAGGACATCCTGAAGTCTGAATGCCCGTAAGTCCAAAGCATCCCTCGAAGAACTGAGGGCTGCTCTGCTCTGTGCAGTGCTCGATAGCGCTGTTTAGGCGCTCGAGGTGCAGGTCGGCACTGGCAGGCAGATGGATCCAGGTGCAGCGTGCAGTCCTCGGCAGCTTTCTTGTGGCGAACTGCGCCAGCGTGAGTTGTGCAGTGTCCAGATAAGAACTGCCAGGCGGCAGTTGGCCATAAGCTGGCTGCTCAGGGACTTATAAAAATCTCTGTGTTGTCGAGCAGGGGGCTTCCCTTGTCAAAAAGTGCTGGGTGCGTCATGAATAATGCATGAGCTGCCGTGAAGTTAACAGTGGAAACGAAATGGCAGGTCTGCTACTGCCTGAAGGAAGAGGGCGCCCCGGCCGCGGCAAGACGAGCAAGCAACAGTAACAGCAGGCAGGAAGTTGTGGAAATGCCAGACAAAATGTTAAAGAGCAAGCGAGCGATTAATAAAATTAAACAATCAGAGCGAGTTTGACTGTTTGTTGTTGTATTTTTAATAATTTCTGGCGGAGTTTTTCTTGAAGTAAACAGACGCAGGGCACTTCGATCATGGAAATCAAAGTGTACAAACGAGACAGGAAAGAAATGACGAAGGAAATTAATTCGACAAAACAGGGCAGCTGGCGGTGTCGAAGGCGGTTCACCGAGGCATTTGCACGTAATCTTTAACATTATGAATGAATGAAGGAACGAGCTTTATTAAAGTGTGTCAGAGTGTTTGAATTTTAGCTGGACATTTGCTAATTGTGGAAACTAAACCCACATTCGAAATACAAAATAAAAACTATTGAATCAGGGATGTTTATACCAATATTCAACATTGATGACTTGTTTTAAAATGTAATCTTTCGGGCAATCGTGACTTTATACTGAGAAAGGCAACAAACTGCAGGGTTAAGCATGACAATGTGAAAAGCATGTTGGAAAACAACATTCATTTGGTTTAATGTCAAACTAATTAAAATTTGCTTTGCAACTTACGTTGAATTATTATGTTCGTCACAGCGCTTTGTGCGTTACTTCTTTTCCAAGCCTTAAGTTTCCCCTAATATTATTGTCAGGAAACCTAATCGTAGACAGGCTAAAGCGCGGCGCTATTTATTTTCGTTTCCTTTGGTGATCGTAGCTTTATAAGAAATAACACAGGCTGCATGACAATAAAACGAACAACACTCGTTCTGTTACCACCGTTTTCATTGATATACGCGACTTTGGAAAACAAAGCACCCGAGGAAACGTTTCCAAAATTTCTGTCAGTCTTGCGTGTTATCGACAGATCAGATCGAAATCCACCAATCACAGCCCGCATGACGTAAAGAAGCTGAAAGTCACACTAGTGGCTGTAATTGGTGGATTTCGATCCGAACTGTCGATAACACACAAGGGGCGCGTTCCATTCGACCAAAAATTCCGGTTTGACTTTCCGAATTTTCATACGTCGAATGGAACGATATTTTCCCCAACGCCGGACCGATCTCTTTCCATTCCCGTGTGAGCACATTTCACTCGACAAAAATGCTGAAGGATCACGGAAAAGTGGCTGTTTTAAGTGCCGTAAGCTCCTTCATAGAAATAAATTTAACACATACCGGTATTCAAAATTCTTCCTTAATATCTACCTGACCGACTCAAACACCATTTTCGCGTGATGAGAGCAACTTGCGAACTTTTCCCGTGGGAAAGTATGCCCGGGGAGCATGCCGAAACAGAGCGAACTAAACCTCATGAAATTCGGAACGACCAGTCCACAATTTTCCAGAAAATCGGATCCTGACGTGGAATATAGGCAATCAAGTACAGGCTCGAACTGTGGCATATTATTTTGCATCCAGTGTAGTGTCGACTTGAAAGACTCGCTGCCATCTTGTAGCTTTTCACGGCTGAAGGAACTGGGGCAGATTCTTGCCGGGTAGAAATGCTCCCCCTTACATCCCTTACATTATAAAAAAAAAAAAAACCTAACAATAAACAGCCTAACCGGCCGGCGCAGAATTATTTAGGCTAAACCGAGAGATTGTAAGCTAACCAGAGCCCAGGAGCTAATGAAGCCTGACGCTAACCCTAAAACCTAACCCTAAGCCCAGAACCCTAACCCTAAACACTGACCCTAGCCCTAAAGCCTAACCTGAAACCCTAACCCTAAATCCCAAACCCTAACCCTAAACTCTGACCCTAGCCCTAAAACCCTAAACCTTAAACCCGAAACCCTAACCCTAGACCCCAAACCCTAACCCTAACCCTAACCCTAGACCCCAAACCCTAACCCTAAACCCCAAACCCTAAACTTTGACCCTAACCCTAACCTCATTAAGCCAAACTCTAACCCCAAATGCGATAACAAGGCTGTTGGAGGGTAATCCCGAGTGCTTGTAAGCTAACCGCGTGCTATTTACGCTAACCAGAGGGCACTGAGGTCCTTAAGCCTAGCCCTAATCGATTAAGCCTAACTGGGAAGCCTCGTTAAGCGTATTAAAGTGCGATAACCGAGCCAGGCCCTAGCTCAGTCTACTCCAGTTAGAGGCTGCGTGTTTACACTCACTGCAGGGTTCGTACACTTATGACCCATCAAAATTCCATGACTTTCCATGACTTTTTCCATGACTTTTTGAAATATTCCATGACCTAAGTTAAGCTACTGCCCTCCGGCAGTAGTGTCAAAACAATCATTTATTCAGCTGAAATTGCATTTTATTTTTGGACTCGCCAGTTAATTTTTCAACTTTGGATCTTAATGCCTTTCATTCATAGAAAACATACTGATTTTCCATGACTTTCCATGACCTACACCTAAATTTCAGGACTTTCCAGGCCTGGAAAATGAAATTGTAAAATTCCATGACTTTCCAGGTTTTCCATGACCTGTACGAACCCTGCACTGGATTTCGGGTAACGGAGTTCGGGCTTTTTCCGCAAGTTTACAACATTGAACTATTTGCGTTTCGCATTCAGTTTGGGGGTCGAAGACAAGGTTTATGGGTGCCACGTTACGGGATATATTCGGGTTTCGGGTTTCGGAACTCATGTTAGGGAACGGTATTCTGCCCCAGTCCTTTTCTGTTTTCCTGAAATATTCGCCTTAATTGAAGGCCTTCGTGCAAAAAGGGCGTATATCGCTTTTTGGCCGATTTTCATTTTTTTTCAGGATCGCGCTAATTTTTCACAGACCGACTTGTTTTGACATGAAACGCATCGTTCTGTAATTGCTTTGGTAGTTATTCGCTTCGTTCTCTAGAAATAACGTATGCAAAAAACTCAGTTTTGCGTGAAGCGGCATCTTTATGAGCAAATCTTTCGAAGGCATATTTCGACGCGACCCGAACTTAAACGCTTACTGTTGGCAGCTTCGACAGCAAGTTAAAATTTTTAAATTGATGTTTTGGTTTGTGAAATAGCTAGAGAAACAGAAAAAAAAAAAAAAAAAAAAAGCGCCGGACCTTGTATCGAACCCGCGTCACAACAAAACAAATCCAGACCCGCTCTGTAGCGCGCCTTAATCGCTTGCACTAACGGAGCAGCACTAAGCAGCGATAACTGATTTGCGTAATTATACGAATAATAAAACTAAGTGAAACAAAAGGTTTCTTTTGTTTCTCGTTGAACAAAAGGTCTCCAAAAGAAAACTGAGTTTTTTTGCATACGTTATTTCTGGAGAACGAAGCGCAAATTCACCAAGACAATTACGGAACGATGCATTTCATGTCAAAACAAGTCTGTCTGTGAAAAATTAGCTCGATCCTGAAAAAAATGAAAATTGGCCAAAAACCGATATACGCGCCTTTTTTGCACGAAGGCCTTCAATTATAATTATTAACTTACAAGTTGGAGTTTTATAACCCATAATATTTCAAGAAGCAAGAGAGGTTTCATTAATGCTTTTAGCAGGAGAGGTTTTCCCAGGAGGGAAAAACTTTCTTGGACTGAACTGTTATTACATATTATTAAAGAATACATTTCTCTACAATGAGTGACAAAAGTGTTGAGACACTTTTAGGAAAAAGACACTTTTCAATACATAAGCATTTGTTCTATTTTATTTCCATCTAGCGTTAATTCTCCGATACCCCCAGCCACACAATTCAATGTTGTGTAGTTGATAAGCTCTGCACAGTCAAAGAAATAGAAAAATCAACATTGTTTGGGGGAAGGGGGGGGGGGGGGAAATGTGTCCAAGACGCTTAAAAAATCAAATTTACTGCCAAGTGTCTTAACACTCTTGTTGACCATTGTAGATGTCAAAACTAGCTGGCAATATCACACCTCACAGCATGTCAATATGCGCAGTGTCTGGTCATTGATAAAACCTGTGAAATTTGCTGTTACTATAATTTGACTATTCACGTTTTAAGTATTACAACATCTATTATATACATGTAGATATTGAATAAAATGTTTCCAAAGGCTGAATATAAAGTATCTTTTTAAATTATCTTCAGTTACTGCTTATAAACAGCTTAAGAATATCTTTGACTTAAATCATCTAGTAAGAGGCATTTAAATTTTAGACACTGAATGGATAGTCAAGTAAAGAGTCTTAATTGGCAAAAATTTTAGTTGATACTGAAATACCATTTAACTTAAACCTACTACTTACAAAGGGAAAAACAATTCTACAAGAGCTGTATCTGTAATTCAAGTGGATATAGAATTTGTCATAGCTTACACCATTTTATAACATGTACATGTAATTTTCTCAGACTTCTACATATACATGTCAAGCTAGATATATGCTAAAAATGTGCCTAGAGCTACATGGCTATAATTATAATAATTATAATAAATCATTAATTAATTATATGATAGTGATAATTATCATTAAATTAATTAATTATTATAATCATTAAATTAATTAATTAATTATTACAATTAGATATAAGGTTTACAGACCTCTGCAAGCAATAAAGAGCTGAATTGCCTCTAATGAATTTGTTAATGAGAGCTCCAGTCCACAGTCCTTGGATTACCATGAAATTCTAGCCTTGTCCGGTTTTCAACGGCTGAAGCACAACTAAGTCTGAATATTCAAATGAAAAAATATTCATGGTTATAGCGTACAATGTATGTTGATGAAGTGATTCTAATGACAACAATATTACCATACATGTACATGTACATGTAAGCAATGTGAGTTAATTACTAACTTGGAGTCCTTACCAAACAATTTTTTTGTGTGTGTTCTAATTTAACTGCTCACTGGTAAATTAACTTGTATAAGTAGACACTTGCACCACAACAAAAACTGAAGTTTTCAGTTCCGTGAGAAATTCTCTCAGAACTCCGCAACTCGCTGTCAAAAAGCGTTCCTCCTGATTCACGATTTCTCATGAACAAAGTAATTTGTTCCATTTTAATTTTATTTACAAGTTGCCAACATAGCCATCAATATTATATCTAGGCAATCGCATCATTCAAATTTTCGAACAACTGCAAATTTTTAATTTTTTCAAAGCATATGTGACCTCCCTGGAGATGTTGCATGCACGAAAAATGATCCCTAGAGTTCTGCATGATTAGTGGCAAGCAGTTCATTTGTTGTTCAGGGAAAAAACAAACAAAAAAAGTCAATCATTCTTTCACAATTTAGTACTTTAAAGTTCTTGTTTGGGCCAATAAATTATATATGATATTTGTTACAGCTGATGTTTTAAATTCTGTATGCTTGTGCTCACAATTTTTTGGCTCATCCTCGGTGTAAAAACTTTTGACACTCACCAGTGACGTAAAACAAAGAAAACACAAGAATTCAACATAATAGACTGACCCCTTTTTCCCTAGCTAGATGGCTTTTGACACTTTAATAAAGTTTCTATCTATCTGTCTACATGTATCTACCCCTAACAATAGCTACATTTGTACAAAACAAAGAAAAACTTCTCACAGGTTTTTACACTGAAGTAAAACCCAAATTTTCACTAGCCAAGATGGCTAATGAAGTGCAAAAACCACTAGCCAAAATGGAATTTTTACTAGTCTGTGGTCAGTTAGCTACCATTAGTCTCAAGCCCTGAAATTTTATATTACTCGGTACCACCACTAACTGTTATATAATAAATGTACTTATTAGCTGCATAGTATGAATGGAGTTTAATTAAATAAACCTAACTACAGTGTAATTTCCAAAATGGCATAAGGATTTACTATTTGCTCACGATGAGTGATTCCAGAAAATATCCCATACCCTTTCACAAGCAGCATATTCATCTAAATTGCCCCTTGGCTTGCCCTTGGAAATTTCAAAATGTTTAATCCCCCTCGTCAACATGCCGTGTTTTGCCTCTCAACAACAAGCTTTATTTCTCCTTGAACTAACAGAAATAATTTTACAACCTGGTTAGATACAACAGAGTTAGGGACCTGGCTAACTGAAACAACAAGAGAGTTAAAAAGGGCATGCAGCCAGGGCTATTGATCTACAGGTTCTACCACCCATGCCTTCCGATCATTGAGATCCCCCTCAGGAATTCCACTTTTTCTGTTCCAACTGATCTCAAACGCCCTGTCTAACTTCCAACACCCTCAAAAAGAGATTCATCCTTTTACTCCATCTAGAAAAAAAGAAAGTTGACAATTTTCAGCCCAGCCAACGAAAGACGGATTGCAAAATATGTAAATACAAGGGACATCGTTAGTGATAAGTGTGTCTTTCACGTGCGCATACAGGACACAAGGAATAGTACAAGACCTAGATTTATGTGATGTCGATAGTGAAAACATCGTGGAATGCGAGTCTACATCGAGACCATGCTAGTATATCGTTGTGACACAGCACTTGAGGTGTGGCGGAAAATGTCGGGAGAGATATGATTTCTCACGAGTGAGACTAGAAAAAACTCGTCATATTTGAATGCATTGATAAGCGTCAAGTGTCGTACGTAATCCAAAGAGGTACAAGATGTGTACCAGGGAAGTCAGTTTAAAATTTACACAAGAAACACAACACCACAAACACAATGTGGGTATCAGGACATTCCAAGTTAAGGTGGAACGCTGATCACATACTGCGTGATGATGGTACAGGTATCGGGACATACGTGGAGGTACACTAGGGTGGTGGGTTCCGTTGACAGGGGGTGTTCAACAACAGTGCATATACACTGCAAGCTAGTAAACCTTAGGATTCGTTTTGGAGGTCATGGCTGGAGACATTCAGGATCAGAGACTATCACTTTGGGCGGCGACCGTTAGAAAAGGATGTAAGCTGGCATTTTCGAATGGTGGACTCGCAATGAAGGTGTACGACTATCTGTAGCACGGCATTGAGTGTGTAATCACATTATGAGAAAGCAACGCTAAGACGGGCCGTACTACGGGTCATATAAAGTTTGTCGACGCATAGAGTGGGGTAGGGGTATCAGAGAGTGTTTTATAATAGTATATGAGACGTTCTGAAGATGTGTTGCTGCCGGTCACCGAGAATAAGGAAAGTAAGTGGATATGATGACTAGATGTAGGCATAAGTAGACTACGCCCTAGGAGCGGCTTATGGCCCGGTATACGACATATATCTAGCTGGTGATATGTGTGGGGACAAACACTCTACTACAACGACAAGACGGGACTGGGATAAAAGGGGAAGCGATACATCGCAGAGCCCATTGAGGACAGACAGCTCGGGAATGGTGTTACCCGGGGAAGTAGTAAGTTACAGTGGAAAGGAGGGCGGGACAACGAAACAGGTTGCCAGTGTGTGTCGGCGGGACGGTCGACTATCCAGGCAGGTCTAAGATGTTGTATAGCCGCTTACTAGATGGTATAAATTCAAGAGAGTGTCTGAAAGCGTTTGAAGCACAGGACTGAAGATCTTGAAAAAAGTACTTTATTGCAATCCTTTGCACACGCAAGGGTTTAGTCCAATAGCTACATGGTATTAAGGAGGAGTGTTGGAGATAGACCTTAAATGGAAGAGCAAGGAATAGGACAGCAAAGGCCCAGGGTGGATCAGGCCATACACGGCGCATATGGACATGCGGTAGGGTATATGCCAGCTAGTTTTTGACTCTACAATGGTCCCACAAGGAACACTACGGCGCATGCAAACATTTGATTTTGAGATACGAGGACACGTGGAGCGAGCCATACATCAGCCAGCAAGAGCGGGCGACCCGAACCCCGCCCCCACAAGAAGACACGAGATGAGTTAGCAGTATGCTGAAGCTGCCCGCCAGAGGTATACAAGGCGACTATAGCGAAAAAAGAGAAAGCGATCGAGTGCGCAGCGAGCTGTAGCGGCGAGGAAGGGCGAGCGAGAGAGCATAGGAAATAAAAAAACAAGCGGAGGTTAAATGCGTTCCGAAATGCTCAACACTTTTTCACTCAGTGTAGAGAAATGTGTT
>JAHPZR010003025.1:0-11799 GCA_019787425.1 Platygyra sinensis | reverse complement strand
TTTTTGTTCAAGGCTAATCATTGTGTACAGAGCTAATCGCGTGATCTGTTTGTTGGCGCCTAGTTTGATGTGCAGAGAGATGACAACTACTAGGATTTGGAGTAAATATGCCACCAGCGTGACGGTTTAATGATAAACATTGAATGTACAGAAACTGTAACTTGTTAGATCTCAAACATCAAAGGTGGGGGAAAAACCCGCCAAAACATCATTACGAAATAACCCCAAAAACAGCCGGGATGGAGTACCGGGGAAGGCGGAGGGAAAATTGAGTCAAAGACTGACGTTGTTCATGCGTTGCTATCTGAACCAACAATGAATCACAAAGCATTGATTGCATGATTTGAGCTTGCAAGGAATTGTAACTATTTTCCTATCTCCATCCCAGCTGCAGATAAGACAAACAACCAGGAAATTAGCCCTTCACAAAAATGTCATTAAGCCATTAGCTTAATGGGTGTTTTTTGTTCAAGGCTAATCATTGTGTACAGAGCTAATCGCGTGATCTGTTTGTTGGCGCCTAGTTTGATGTGCAGAGAGATGACAACTACTAGGATTTGGAGTAAATATGCCACCAGCGTGACGGTTTAATGATAAACATTGAATGTACAGAAACTGTAACTTGTTAGATCTCAAACATCAAAGGTGGGGGAAAAACCCGCCATAAGCCACAAACCTGTGGCCACCCCACCGGCCAACAAACAGATTACGCGAAAAGCGATTACTGTCCATTACTGGCAAATAAATGCAAAAATACATCGCAGCCCATGCTTGAACGACATGTACAAATAGAACTATCGTATAGAAAAGCAGCGGCCTGCAGCCCATGTCTGAACAGACCTATGCTTGGTAAAATCATAACGTTAAACTTAGATCCAAGCGTGGATAGTTTAGCAACCCGTGAACAAGACAGTTAGTCCGCAGCCCATGTCTGAACAAACCTTTGCCTTGCAACGTGTGGCTTAATAGTGTACAGTTAAAACTAAGCGTTAAGCAAATGATTGATAGCCCTTAACTAGCAAGAATAGCAGCCCATGACTGCACTATGCTAGAGTATGTAGAAAGGATAAATTCGCGTGCCCCTGAAATAGCAGCCCTTGTCTGAACTAAATCGGGGACGTCAAAATTAGCAGCTTTAATCGTTTTTGGCATTAGCCGACAAAGCACCTGAACGTAGATACGCTTTAAACGCGTCAGATTGCCAGCGACCAAGTTTGCGAATTTGGGAATCAGAGAAACCTTGCTCGGAAGCGTGAGTTGCGGCTCCAATGCGGAAACTATGGCCTTTGTAACGGCTCGTGTCTAAACCACAAAAAACAAGGCAACGTTTTAATTCAGTATTGAACGAGCTGATGGTGACCGGGCGCAGATCACTTTCACAAAATAGAGGACCAGAAGCAGCGCCTCTCATGCCACAGTAATTAATTAGTGTTTGCACTGGGCAAACCGACACAGAATTTTCTCTTGCGATTAGGATTTCAAAGGCTTTATTCGCTGTGTTGTGTTTGAATTTTCGTATTGTCAACTTGGCCATACTTATGCTCCCGTTTGATGATATAAAACAAAGATCGTCATATTGCAGAACGTCCCCGCCCGAATCCACATTTTTGGCCGCTAGCTCTCCGATGCGAAAGAAACCATAAAAAGCCGTCGTAAACATTGCAGCATATCGCTTCCTTTGTGCCGCCGAGGAATTAGTCGAACACAGCGAACTTACTAATTGGTGAAGTAATGGACGCGATATTGGCAGTCGGATATCGGAAACTCTATTTCGGCTAGTTGCCGTCAACAGCTTTTGGATCAAAAAGGATTTCGTTGGGTCACCAATACCCCTAAGACGGTGAACATAGCCGATGGCCGAGACATATGAGTGAATAGTAGCAACGGCAAATTTCTTGCAACTGAGGTACGAAATGAATAAGGCTAAGGCGTCAATTGACACAGGGATTAGTTGGGTGTCGCAAGCACTGTAGAACCTAGCATGAAACTGCCGATAACACGTCCACGCACGCTGATACGCTTTTTGAGATCCGGATGTGAGACTAGAATTGAGAAGTTCGTTCAACTGAGCGACCAATTCCTGGGCTGAAGGTTCTCGGGAACTGGCGTTGGGAATTCGTCCATTCCAGGGGATATTGCCTTGAACCGCTCTATCTGAAAACGGGAGATTAAGTCGGCGCGCTCGTTAAGCTTCCCTGGAAGATGACGAGCCGTAAAGAAAATATTGAATTTAAGAGTAGTTAACACCATATCCCTGATGAGAATCATAACTATCTTATGTTTAGACGTCTGCTTATTGATTATGTCCACTAAGGCAGCGTTATCGGTCACGAACGTCACACATCTATCCGCCAATTGATCCCCCCATATATGTAACGCAATTACGAGAGGAAACAATTCTAATGCTGTGATGTTCAGTGATTGCCAAGACTCGGGCCAACTACCGTAAAACCAATGTGTTTTAAATAAAGCCCCGTATCCTTTAGAACCGGCTGCATCGGAAGTAATTTCATATCGTGAAGCGGACATTCTTTCATCCAGAAAAAATGTGCGACCATTGTATTGCTCCAAGAACGATAGCCAAACGATTAAATCACTTTTGGCGTCTTTGTTTAAACGGATTTTAAAATGGGGCCTTCGAATTCCTCTCGTAAGATCGATTAGCCTCCGTAAGAAGGCTCTACCCGGCAAAACCACTGAACATGTAAAGTTTAAGAGGCCAATTAATGACTGAAGTTCGCGGAGCGTGACTTTACGCCGCTTATAAAAATTCAGCAGCATCGTGCGGCATTTCGCGAGTTTTTCCTCCGGCAATCGAGCTTCCATGCGAATAGAATCTAGAGTAATCCCGACAAAAGGCAATTCGGTCTCGGGTCCTACGGTTTTCTCGGGCGCAATGGGAACGCCTAAGTAGTTACAAAGTGAAAGGAACCGTGACAGTAGATGTTCGCAAGACTGCTTACTTTTGGCTATTAACAAAAAGTCATCCAAAACGTGTATAATCTCGTCGGCCTGAAAGATTTGCTTGGCGGCCCACTCGAGTGCCGTACTAAATCGCTCAAAAATGGCGCACGATGACCTACAGCCCATTGGGAGGCAGCGATCGAAGTAATAATTCCCTTGCCACTTCATCCCCAGTAAAGGATAGTCCTCCGGGTGAATCGGAATAATTCTAAAGGCAGATTTGATATCAGTTTTAGCGAGATAACAGCCAACGCCTAAACGTTTTACAAACACTATTGCATCTTGAATGGACGCATAGCGTACCGAAGAAAAGTCTACCGGGATTCCTGAATTTACCGAATTCTCATGCGGATATGACAAATGTTGTATAAGTCGAAACTCATTGGGTGCTTTCTTAGGGACGATTCCTAACGGTGACACGACAAAATTATCGAACGGCGGGGCGCTAAATGGGCCTGCAACCCTACCGGCTTCGATTTCCTTGTGTAATTTATCCGTTACGATGTTTGGTAGATCTTTGGCACTAAGCAAATTTGGAGATTCGAAGCTAGATCTTAAATTAGAGTAATGAATATGAAACCCATATGAGAAGCCTTGTATCAAAAAGTTTTTTAAAAAGGGGTCGTAATCACGCAGAACTGAAGTGAGACGGTCAATTCTTACGGGGGTGACTGGATTGCTCTCTAGGAGACGCGCTAGCCGCTGTTGTTCCACTAGACTTAATGCTCGAGGTTGGTTGCTCCCCTCCCTCTGAACAATTTCTGGCTGCGTGCTTACCTCCACATCGGGAGCAGATGTGGGTAAAGGAACATCCTGAACAGAACCTCCCGTTATTAAAGTTAAAGCATGTTCCTTTAACGAGAGGGATTTGTCGCGATTTTCCGACTCGTCCGGCGGGAAGGTTACCTCTCTGGGGACGAAAAGGCAAGTTAGCTGAAGTGGCTTCGAGCCATAACTCCCACTGGACTTCCTCCCAAGGGTACCTATCGGGGGCGGACTGACGCAAGTATCTAAATTGCTCATCATAGTAAGCCCAGTTCCCGTTTTTGTTTGCAATGGCACGAACGGTCTCACAATATTTTAGCAAAGCGGCCGTGTCCCCCGCGAACCTCTGGCAATAAATGGCCATAAACGTGTGGAACGCCGTGACCCACTGCTGAATACTATTCAATTTACGTGGGGCGCTAGCTGGCTCTAATGTGATCTGCGGCTTATTGCCATTGCCTGTAGCCGAAAGCCCAACAGTAAAACGCTCTTGTTGAACCGCGGTTTGGAGCAGTGCTCCAAGGTGTACAAATTCGTTAGCCCAAATTTTGGATTTTATTTTGTCGCTAACTGCACTTCCAAGTGGGATGGCGACGCTTGAAAAAAGGGGTGTGATGGGCATACTGTGCACGTTAGGTGATACAATATTACCTCCAGAAGTCCCGGCAATAGCTTGCGTCGCTTGCACAACGGAATTCTGCACTATCGAGGCGGTAGTAGGCACGTGGGCGGACACTACGGTCGACGTTGATGCTGCGTCAGTTGACGTTGTTACTGACGGTGGTGGTCGTAGCGCGTCCTGGACGGCCTTTTGGACAGCCAGAGAAAGGGCACTGGACAGCGCTGTAACATTTACTTGCATCGTGCCGTCTTGTTGATTAGAGGTACTATTGGACAAGCTGCTCGACGTGCTAGCGGGACTGGTTGCCATGCTGGTTACTGTAGAAGCAGAAGGGCCAGAACGTCTCGGACGCTTACTTCGTGGAGGCATACTCGTAAAGAAGAGAGAGTGTTAATTTATCCAAACGTATTACTGCTCTCGTGTAACTCTTAATCTGTAGTTGTATCGCAATAACTGCCACAGGTCAAATAAATGAGGTATTAAAATTAAGAATTGTCATTAGATCGTACGCTCGTATCCTCAAATACATACAACAGCTTGGGACTCCGAGTGCTATGGCACGCAACACAGGCGGCCCACTCATTTGGAGACAAAGCATAAAATCGACCGTTACCGGCCAAACTGACAAGGATCAAGGACAAACAATACGTTGTGAGTACAATGGCGAATTACACTACCAAGTACCAACGCAAAACAAATATTTAACTTGGAGGTATGTCCAATAAAGAGGAAATAATGAGCTATAGTACAGATCTAAGACGCTAACCTTGTACATCATTAAACACTTTAAGTGATTGAATCAAAGCCCCCCTCAAACTTCGATAAAGTTTAAACTGTCCACGTTGGTTCAGATGAACTCCATCGTGCAATAAGAATGACTGTGTTGTCTTCCAAAATCCCCTGTGTCTCCAGTAAAATGCAAATGAAAGGGGGTGTAGGACAACGCGTAAATAATCCGTCAACGTGCGAATGCGTACGTTTAAGTGCGCGTTCTCTCTCGGTATAGTTTGGCACACGCAAACCACGGTTACGCCAAATTGTTCATGTAATAGCTTTGTTAGGTCTTCTAACTGTGAACCGACAGTTAGAGCAGAACGGATTGAACGATCACTGATATCGTTCGTACCCAACTGGAGAATAACAATGTCAGGCGAAAATTGTCGGACTATCTCCAAATCGTAGCGTATGACTTTGGCCACAGTTCGTCCCCCTATTCCATGCCAGCGCAGGTTCATAGGGGTAGTGATGTCAAAATCCTCCCGTAAAGCGTTTGTAGGCAGACGTACAAACTCATGCAAACGCCTGATGAAGGAGTGCCCCAAAATCAAAACCCGAGGTTCAGCCATAACTACACATCGAGAGAGAAAACCACAAGTAAGCGCAACGCATGCTATAGGGGCATAACAAAGTAGTGTACTTGCCTTAACACGGTGCGTTGAACTTTCAAGATCACCAAAAAATTGAGTCAAAGACTGACGTTGTTCATGCGTTGCTATCTGAACCAACAATGAATCACAAAGCATTGATTGCATGATTTGAGCTTGCAAGGAATTGTAACTATTTTCCTATCTCCATCCCAGCTGCAGATAAGACAAACAACCAGGAAATTAGCCCTTCACAAAAATGTCATTAAGCCATTAGCTTAATGGGTGTTTTTTTATTATATAGACACAGGAGCCATAATCAGGGACGGAGACCGTAAGCGCGCCATTTCTAGTATTGGGGTTGGCGCCATGATATGGGACAATTTTTCTATTTTTAGAACAAATTGCACCATCACCTGCGGTACACGCGCGTACATTGCTGCGAGGATTTTCGCGAATGTCGCGCATAGGAAATGGCGTCCGAAATCGTTTATGCTTTTGGCCCACAACTCAACGCCTTTATCTGTTTATGGCTGTTGGAACTTTGTTTAGTATTTTCGCCGTAAGTTGCTCCAGTTTGAGAGAAGACAGTGCCGAATTTAGGTATGTCTCGCTTTATATCGCAGATCAAGTTGAGTTCCGCTGCTCCTTTTACAAGAACTTCAGTTTACTTCAATCTAAATTTAACATATGAAGAAGATTAACAGCTTTAATTTTCCATAACACAGAAAACAAACTAGTTGGATATGTTTGGATATAGCAGCGTTTAGGCCCAATAAGTGACAATAGGTCTTATGTCCGTAGATGCTGCTTAGTTTGTTTGTGTAAAAATCCAATAATTTGTCTGTTGTCGATGAGTAAGAGCGCCCGCGTGTTTTGCACAGCTAGTAAAACATAACAAATTGGACTTCGCACTTTGGTGTGAAACGTATATCGAACTCATATAATATCTCTAGGTTTTGAATATGTTTAAGGTTGATTAATGTTTGAGAACATATTAAAAGCTTAGCTGAAAATATGTGAAAACAGCAGAAATAATCAGAAAAGTTACGATGACGCTTGTAATCAAAACTCGAATAAAGATTTCGATTGAGTCAAAACCCCTTGTCTGTTTTATTTTCGCAGGGTAAAGTTTCACTATGTGAAAGAAACACACATGATGTTAGTAGCCTTTTGGCGAACGTTGGTGAAAATTGTTGTAGTATCTCAGCACAAAAGACGACGAAACAAATCTTTTTCACGATTTTGCTTGACTGAATCTGAAGCTGACACCGACTCGGACTTGAAAGTGCACGCGCTGCACTATGCAAATGAACTACTCGTACGCGTCAGACTTGCCTTTCGAAAACTTTTGCAAACTCGCCACACGAGCAGAGGCAACAAAAAACTTTTAAAAACAGGTTTTGGTTATATGGCAAACTCACAAATTAACTCGATACCGGAATAAACACTTTTCTTACTGAGAACTTTTCTCTACAGAACAAACACAAAATTTTACGCGTATAACTAGCCGGCGAGCGGATTTTATTCATTCACAGCGCGAAATTAAAGAGATTCTCGACCCTTAAGACACACCTTTTCCATTAAATCAGAGCATAAAAGTACATAGAAGAGCCCCGGTTCCTCTTCTCTGCCTTATTCCCTGCCATCACTGTGAAAAATCGACAAGAGAATCTCGCAACTCTCACCATTTCATCACACAACGTGACAACATCCACGCGAGAGCCCAAGACACGTGCGTGGATCAGCGCGGATATATGACGTCAAGATGGCGCAATTTGTTCTAAAAATAGAAAAATTGTCCCATATCATGGGTCCACGCGCATCTCAAGACTTACGGTCTCCGTCCCCGATTATGCACTGTCAAATGCAGAAATATCTGTTTTAGCCCTAAAAATAGGGCCGATTCGGTGAGTAAAATACAGTCCTATTTTTGGGTCTAATTTTGGCTCCCTTAAATCAGGGCCAATACCAGTCCAATTGGCTAGGGCTGATTTGGTCCTTGGGCTGAAATGGGCCCTAACGTGGGCTGGAATAGCTTTTTGATGTAGCTTTTTTGGCCCAGATTTTACGCTCAAATGGCTCCAGGAAGGTTTGAATCAGACTTTCCCCAGCAGGGCTAGAATTGACACTCTTGGGGCTGAAACAGACCTTTTCAATTTTCAGTGTGGCTCCTGCTGTAGTTCATTATTTGATCTGGTTGCAATTGTCACCCACCCTTATTGCACTGCGGTGTGAGTGCATCTTACAATGTAGCAGAGGTTCAATCCCCACCTCATTATTGTAAGGCAATCTTCACCGAAGTGGGGGTGAATAAATGACTTATGAAAAGACGAGAGGAAACTTTGCCCGAGCCAAAAGATTTTTTAAACCAGAAGCTCAAATTAACCGTTCACTGAAATAGAAAACAAACAAGAAGTAGAACGTCTTGACGTTTGATAGGGAAACAAGGGCTTTCAAGATCATTTTTTGTTTTTTTTTTTCTTTTCCACAGTACGAGCTAGTTGAGATCCGGTCGGAGGATGCTGTTCAGAGTGACTGTGCAAGTGGTACAGATTGCATTGTATAGTTTTTATAGTTAATTTAACGGCAAACAAAACTCACACTGTCTATCCTAGTTTAACTAAAAGTTTGGTAAAGGGTTAAGTTCCTATGAGCTTATTCAGGATAGGTGATCCTTGATATGCTGTGGGATGGGGGGGTAGATGGGGTTGATGTTACAGGTATATTGGTGAGCATTGGTACATTTTAGAATTACACTCGAGTTACACTCGGGTAGAGGGACAAGAGCTCACAATTTTTGCTGATTAGTCAGTCAAAGAGTTTCTGTTTCTTACAATTATTCTCGAGTTAACAAGTAATCTAGGCGCTCGTGAGTTCAACGAATGTTATTTAACTTGTACTTGGCATCAAAGATTACAGGACACTCAATGTAGTTAGTGCATTTCAGAAGAGTGCCTTGGTTAATAGTTTAAATTTAGTTTTTTTTCATGTCATGAACAGATGCATAGCTTGAAGAAGCCACATGGAATAATTTCATCAGCAGGCTTTTTCTATTATTGTTAACCAGTTGTTTGTACCATTTGAATGATTATTCTTGCCTTTCACCCACGTGACCTTTTGCTTGACAACGGTTGCTAGCCGCCATGTTGGTGTCCCTCGATAGTAAACAAAGTGATCGAAAAGAGAAGCTAGTGTGAGGAAATGTAGGAGAGTTAACTATGGTGTTATGCATTGTGTTTGCATGTGGATCCAAAAGTGGCAAACGTAAAGGTCTTGGATTCTTTCAGATACCAAAAACCATCACTAACCAAGGCGAAGAGTACGAGGAACTGGGTAGAAAGCGTAGGGAAAGGTAGATCGGTGCAGTAAGTCGTGGCGACACTGCAGAGAAGAATATCCTTGAGACAGAGAGAGTTTGCGGTCGTCATTTTCACCAAGGACAGCCAGCGAAGGACTTCGATCAGTTCAATCCAGACTGGGCACCTTCCCTAAATTTAGGAAAGCCAAAGAATATCGACCTCCAAAGGACTTTTAAGCTTCTGTAGAAAGATCTGAGAGCCGAGTTGAAAGGAGACGGAAGGCCGCCATTGAACAACAAGAGCCGGAAGCTTCAAAGAAGAGAAAACTTCTAGAACAAAGCGGTGGTCGCATCTGTGATTTAGACTTTGAATCTGGGGCTAGTACATCAGAAATTACAGAGGAACAGCTAACTGATGGAATGGATACTTTTGCGATTGGCAGGGAGCGAAGCGCAAAACTAGAGTTCGCACATTCCTCCCCACAAACTGAGCTCGAAGTGGCACCAACTGCGGCCAGTGAAGGGACTGAAACTGAAGAGTTTTAGTGTTTATTTGAAAGACCTTGTGGCTATAAGGCACCTGGAAGAGATTTCTTCGATACCGACGACAAAGTGCGATTTTATACGGGGCTGCCATCCATCGAAGTGCTGATGAAAACATTTGAACATCTCGCACCTGCCGTGAACAGGAAAAGCCTAACTCTTGATAAATTTCTTGAGTGTCTATAATTGTTCTGATGAAGCTACAACTTAATGGCCCATTTCAAGTTAAAATTTTTCATCTTCGTGTTATGCATTTTCATTTTACATGTGCTGGTGCAAAGAAAATATTTACATGCCTCTGCAATTTATATGTGTTCCAGGCAATGTTATATATTCAATATTTATAAACAATAATCATATTATATGTGATATAGTGAGAAAGGAAATCATTATGTTAAAAAAAAACTGTAAGGGTATTTCACAGATTTATGGAAAAACCCTCTGACTTAATTAACATAATTCAGACAAATGAAATGGCAAAAATAAATTAGCTTATAGTATTTTCAAGGCTGATAATTATTTTTTTGCTTCATTTTTCCAATGTCCCTCTCTCCACCACCTCCTTCAAAGAATGTCAAAGATAATTCAGGGCAAATTATTAATGGTTTGTGGGGAAGACGTCAGTAAATTTATAGAGGATGCAAAACAGTTTGAGGTCTTAATATTTTCAAAACTGAAGGTTGCTAATCCATGGAACTAAATTTGCATTTTAAATCATATTTTCAAATCTCTCTCTGGGGGTGTGCAGACCAGATGCAAATTGTAAATTGCTCTTACAGTAGCAGATTGATAGCAAAAGCTAAGGATTGGCAAGAAATATGTTGTACAACCAGCATTGTTACTCACCAGTGAGTGAAACCCTAATTTACACAGTTAGTGAACTTCCCCAGGTTTTTCCAGTAAACAACTTGCACCATTCACACCCCCCCACCCAAAAAAAAAAAAAAACGTGCATACTATCAAGCAACTCATGCAAACAGAAAAAGAACTTATTTCCCAAGTAGTATGCCATTGGTAAAATATTGGTATTTAAATTTATAATTGTCAGTTAGACCAGCACCAGACAATATCCCATTATGCAAATTTGGTATTGATTCCATTTTCCCAATAAAAAGGTGAATGATTTCATTAGTCAAGTATTTACCAATAATATACCACTTTAGTAATCACCTTTTTTCCTGTGTTATGTAGAATCTCAAATTCTATTGAGCCTATTTACAGCAAAAGATATGGTCATCCAGCCCTTGGATCTATGACTAATTTGTTTCTTTGAATTCTTGCATCCTATTAATAAACAAGTTTTGGACTAGGTTTGTCCATGTTACTACTAAAATACTGGGAAATTGCTTATATTCCCATTTCTCAGACATTCAGCCAAATGTGAACACATTCTTGAGGGATCAAAGGTTACCTGCCTAGGGTCTCTGCCATTAACAAAATAGGAGGAAAATGCAATGACAAAATGCCACAGTCATTACCATTATTTTGCTGTTGAACTGGTGCATAGTTGAGTGAATTCAAACGACCACCTAGAAGATCATTCGTTAAATATTCAATGATCTGCCACTTCCTGGCAAATGACATCTTGATAGAGACTGCCATATAAATTTACATCAAAGGGTTGGCAGCCAATATTACTGACACACACCCAATGGGAAGAGCCTGTATGTAAAATCTGTATAGATTCACCAGACACTACATCAAAATTACGATTCAGATATCAACAGGAGGTTCGTTCATAGCCTGTGAGTGTCGAACGCGGCTTTGCCGGCCACGACGTAGTAGTTTTCGCGAATTAGCTTTCCTCTCATGATCACCGATTGAACGAGCTAGCCCCGAAACCATTTGATTATAGGCGTTCAAACTTTTGTAGGCCTTGAATTTTTTTTCGTATAATGGCTCGCTTTCAGAACAAAAAATATCCAAGCATTCCCCATTAAATTGCTCTTTCGGGATGCTGGCCGGGTCGACTCCGATAACAGATATTTTCGCCAAATATCGCTCTTTAACTCGAGTTCCCAGCCCTTCCACGTAACCTGAAAGCACTGGGATAGCTTTGCTGAGTTTTTCCGAGTCGTCTTCGAGTCCCAAATCCATTGAGAGGTCGCGAGATCACCAGCAAAGAATCTAGAAATGGCCCATATTTCCCTCTATTTACATGTGATCACACGCTTCGAGGGGCACCAACATGGCGGATCATCAAATTTGCATAATCTGTGACGTCACGTGAAAGCCAAGAA
>JAHPZR010003023.1:0-17388 GCA_019787425.1 Platygyra sinensis | reverse complement strand
AGTAGCAGCCATTTGTTCTATGTACGGTTTTACGTGTAACCAGTTGCGTTTAGGACATTTTTTCCAAATATATAACTCAGCTCAAATTTAACTCCAGTTTCGGTAAAGTCCTCAATAAGAGACTGACACAAAACTAAACCAGTCTATAATTTATTCTCTCTTTCTTGATCGCCCGAAAAGAAAGAATCGAATGGAAAGATACGTGACTGAGAGTCATGAATACAGGTACATTCCGCGGCCCTGAATGAGGGGGTTGGGGGAGGGGGTGGTACTTCTGTAAATTTCAGATAGGTGTACAATTGTGTGCTGCGAGGATCTTAAATCCTGACCCTGTTTGAGGTTGAAGCAAATAAAAATCCAGAGCCTATTTAAGACATTCTATTCAAGGAAAGAACAAAAAACTAAGAATACAATGAATGTTTCAACTTCATTTGGTTTCTGTAACACTCCTTGGAAAGTTACGAATAGTTCGGTTTTAACAGATCATATGTTTTCTATTTAGCTGCTCATTTACGCTCTGCAATTTTAGCTGATACAATTTATGTAGCCTATCTAAGAATCACACTGGAAACACAATGCAAACAGGGACAAAAATGACACTCTATTTAAGGATCAAAATCCTCAAAACCCCAACCCTATCCAGTGACACATACCCATATAACCCATATAAAACCCAAGCCTATCCCGCGGCACATACCCATATAGCCCATATAAAACCCAACTCTATCCGCGGCACATACCCATATAGCCCATATAAAACCCAACTCTATCCCGCGGCACATACCCATATAGCCCATATAAAACCCAACTCTATCCCGCGGCACATACCCATATAGCCCATATAAAGGAGTAACCTGCCCCGTTCCGCAGTAAGTAAATTGTTACTGATTGGTCAGGACATGTTGGCAGGTCGTGTCCAGATCCGAAGGTTCACCACGAGTTCGTTATCACCTGGATTTGTAAGTCTTGTAAGGTTAAACATTGAAATGTAGACAATAATTTTTGATAGCAGTTGCTTGTAGAAAATATTGAGGTGCCTGCTTTGTATGATGATGAAAAGTGGAAAACAAAGAAAGTTTTTTCAAAAAAAGAAGGGTTTTCATTTAATTATAAGTATATGTTTATAAATGGGGAGAAATAAGATGGAATGCAGTTAGAAATTGCCAAAATGTTTTATGCTTGTGGCGCACAACTCAATAAGTTTATGTCTGTTACAATATTGCTTAAATATTTTCGTCCTAAGCTGCTCCGATTTAAGTGAAGTAAGACATTATGGAATTTAGGTATGTCCCGCTTTATATCATTAACCAAGTTATGTTCCCCTGCTTCTTTTACGAGAGCTACATTTTACTCCACTCTCGATTTCTGTCGCGACCGAAAATTACAAAAGATGAAATGACCCCATCACTTGGAGGGGCCGGAGTGGATATGGAATGCCCCCTTTTTTTATTTACTATTATTTCCACACTGCAATAAAATATAAAAGTACAGTCTGTCTTCGCCCACAAATAGCAAAGGCTAATCGCGGTGGGCGGAGCTACACGCAGTCCGTGGTTAAACTGGTAATTATTAAGCTAAGCTACAACAGTACAACAATATAGATTAAATAAGACAATATTAAATTAAAGGAATAAAAGAAAAAAAAAACGAAAACAGGGGGATGTGAAGTTTAAGAAGGTCTAACAAAAGCTATGCATTAAAAATACATATTTAATATGTCCGTGCAGAAAGGCGGTCTTTCCATCCAAACTGAAAGAGGCAAAAGTTATTCCTGTCTGTAAAAAAAAAAACTGGAAAAAAGGGCGGCTAGACAATTGCCCCTGAGTTAACAAAACTACTTGTCTAGTTTAATTATTTCCGCAGTGTAAAATTTCACTACACACATGATGTTAGTACCCTTTTGGTGTTGGTGAACATTGTTACAGCATCTCAGCTCAAACAAATAAGCTACTTGTACTCATAGGCGTACGAGCCGGGGGGGCGGGGGGGGGGGCTGCAGCCCCCCCAGTCGCAAAAAATTTTGAGATTTTTCGGGCAAAACGCTAATGATTCGGGCAAAAGTACTCGGGAGAAAGCATTCTAAAAGGTAGTCAAGGCCTGGCTTGTAGGTTACTTTCACTGGCGTTTGTCTTGTCAAATCGGAGTTAAGGTCAAATGATCTAAGGATCCACAATTGCAGGTATTCTGTTTTGGAAAAGCCATATGCCAATTAAATGTGTACCGTGGGAATCCATGATGTTATTTCCATTAGTGACAAAAGGATGAAAGCAAAGGACGACCAACATGGGCTCCTGCCAAGACTTATGTTTTTGTGGTGGCTCTGAAAAGAGCCCTTTTGAATGGCTCCGCAAAGTGCCGGTTTAAAATTTTCCTGAACTTCTCGCACGAGGAAAAATTAACTGTTTCTTTTATAAGTTTCTGATTTTACCAGGCTGTCGAATGAAGTCATAGGCTAGGAGTATGCAATGTTTCAAAATAACTACAGTGGAATCCTGATTTCTCGAACCCTCATTTTTTCGATCCTTCCAATAACTCAAACCAAAAGTCGTTTCCCTCTCCTCACTCAAACGCCATAATTTCACGAACTGTCCGGCCGATTTTTAAAAGCAATTTTCATCAGTTCCCTTGGATGTTCCAAAAAATCGGAATTCGGCTGTGTTTCCGTAATGATAACAGTTTCATTAGACGTAAGAATTGGGAACGTTTTTGTTTTTACTGCGATTTGAGTACGTATATACAACTAACACTTTCGGGCATTTTGTAATTTTTTCGGGCAATAAGGTCGCCGCCCCCCCAAGTCCGAGGGTGCCCGTACGCCTATGCTTGTACTCGTTAGAGTTCCTTTCAAAACCTTTTCGCAACTCTCGCCATTTGATCACGCAACATGACAAAGTCACAAACAACTCAAACCTGCTTACTGTAAAACAACAAATGAAGAAGCCTGAGCTGTGTATTTCACTGTGATAAAACACGACGGGCATTTGAGAACACGAGGGAAATGTAGAAAATACGAGCCGCAGGCGAGTGTTTTATACATTTCTCGAGTGTTTTTAAATGTCCGGAGTGTTATATCCCAGTGCAATACAAGGCTCAGGCTTCTTCATTTGCTTTATGATATAGATTTTATACATGCAAAACAATAAAAAACGCTTTTTCTTTTTTATACTCTGATAAAACATGGGTTTTTGACCAATCAGAGCGGGCAAAGGGTCTTATCTATATTATTTAAGAAATAGAAAACACGTACCGTGTTTCTATCGAGTGAAAGAAAGTTTGGGAGAACGAGAAATTGCGGCTCATGTTCCCACAGCTTTTTCGACTTCTTCGAAGTTTTCACGAGTGTTTCCATAAGTCCATAGAAACACGGAGAACATGATTTCTATTTCTTTTATAAAACACCGCGTCGAAAAAGGAAAATAACCTTGATGATCAAAATGTAAATTCTCTTTGCTCGCGCCATCATTATGTCAACAGGTCGTGTTAGTTGTGTGTTTATCGAGTATATTTTGTATAATTTCAAAGCTGAACAAAGAGTTTCCAGCAATCTGATTGGTTGAGCGATTCCTTACATGACGTTTTATATAATAACCCATGCAAGTTATTACCGTTTTAAAAAGCCTCATAGCTTTACAACCAGTATATTTTTTCACCCCTCAAACAAATCATGCAAAAATAAAGGAAGTAAACGCAATGTTTTATTACTTCTTACTTATACACAAAGGCGACAAAATAAAACGGAAGGAAGGTAAGAATATCTGATTACTCAGAAGGGGAACTTAAAATGATTGATATAGCTTCCTTTAATAGATCTCTCAAAGTCAGGTGAATGAAAAGAGTATCTATATAAGTAGAACTGTGGAAGTTGGAAAAAGTTTCTTTGATTGAAAAATATTCATATCTTAACATAAAAGACAGTCGCGTCATCATCACAGTATCAGATCCCTTTTTCCAAGAAATTCTTGAAATCTGCTCAGAAGCCACTCCAATTATGATTAAAATATTATATCTGATATCATCTTCAGTCATTGCCCTTATGGTATAATTCACTTACCGTAGAATTCCGAAAGTAACATCCCTACAATGTAACGAACCTAACCAAATGAACAAACAAAACAGACTAGCTTAAGCGGTATGCTATACATACACGATTACTAAAACTGTACAGTACATTTTGACTCTTCACTGTCAAATTAATTTCAATTAAGTATTGCAGCGCTCATAAAGCATGTGCATGTGCTCCAAGACAAACAGGCTGAGAATTTTTACAAGTTCTAGTTTTCTAATCTGTGTACATTGAAAGATAATCACGGTTTCATGACAAACTTTGGAGTTTTTTCTTGTTTGAGTTACTTCCCAAAGACGTTACATACTTTCATGGTACTTTGTGCTTTGTAAGCCGACAGAAAGTAATGCTTGAAATGAACATTAATATAGAGTCTAAATGCAACAGTCACAACAGTGTTTTGTTACAGTTCTGGGGCAATTTTTTAAAATGCCGTTAATTTCGGGGCGGGCACCTTTTCTTTCGGGGGGACCGTTACTTTCGGGATTTAATAGGAGGGCAAAAAATTAACGTTACTTTCGGGGGGATGTTACTTTCGGAATTCTACGGTAAGTGAATTATACCATAAGGGCAATGACTGAAGATGATATCAGATATAATATTTTAATCATAATTGGAGTGGCTTCTGAGCAGATTTCAAGAATTTCTTGGAAAAAGGGATCTGATACTGTGATGATGACGCGACTGTCTTTTATGTTAAGATATGAATATTTTTCAATCAAAGAAACTTTTTCCAACTTCCACAGTTCTACTTATATAGATACTCTTTTCATTCACCTGACTTTGAGAGATCTATTAAAGGAAGCTATATCAATCATTTTAAGTTCCCCTTCTGAGTAATCAGATATTCTTACCTTCCTTCCGTTTTATTTTGTCGCCTTTGTGTATAAGTAAGAAGTAATAAAACATTGCGTTTACTTCCTTTATTTTTGCATGATTTGTTTGAGGGGTGAAAAAATATACTGGTTGTAAAGCTATGAGGCTTTTTAAAACGGTAATAACTTGCATGGGTTATTATATAAAACGTCATGTAAGGAATCGCTCAACCAATCAGATTGCTGGAAACTCTTTGTTCAGCTTTGAAATTATACAAAATATACTCGATAAACACACAACTAACACGACCTGTTGACATAATGATGGCGCGAGCAAAGAGAATTTACATTTTGATCATCAAGGTTATTTTCCTTTTTCGACGCGGTGTTTTATAAAAGAAATAGAAATCATGTTCTCCGTGTTTCTATGGACTTATGGAAACACTCGTGAAAACTTCGAAGAAGTCGAAAAAGCTGTGGGAACATGAGCCGCAATTTCTCGTTCTCCCAAACTTTCTTTCACTCGATAGAAACACGGTACGTGTTTTCTATTTCTTAAATAATATAGATAAGACCCTTTGCCCGCTCTGATTGGTCAAAAACCCATGTTTTATCAGAGTATAAAAAAAGAAAAAGCGTTTTTTATTGTTTTGCATGTATAAAATCTATATCATAAAGCAAATGAAGAAGCCTGAGCCTTGTATTGCACTGGGATATAACACTCCGGACATTTAAAAACACTCGAGAAATGTATAAAACACTCGCCTGCGGCTCGTATTTTCTACATTTCCCTCGTGTTCTCAAATGCCCGTCGTGTTTTATCACAGTGAAATACACAGCTCAGGCTTCTTCATTTGTTGTTTTACAGTAAGCAGGTTTGAGTTGTTTGTGACTTTGTCATGTTGCGTGATCAAATGGCGAGAGTTGCGAAAAGGTTTTGAAAGGAACTCTAACGAGTACAAGCATAGGCGTACGGGCACCCTCGGACTTGGGGGGGCGGCGACCTTATTGCCCGAAAAATTACAAAATGCCCGAAAGTGTTAGTTGTATATACGTACTCAAATCGCAGTAAAAACAAAAACGTTCCCAATTCTTACGTCTAATGAAACTGTTATCATTACGGAAACACAGCCGAATTCCGATTTTTTGGAACATCCAAGGGAACTGATGAAAATTGCTTTTAAAAATCGGCCGGACAGTTCGTGAAATTATGGCGTTTGAGTGAGGAGAGGGAAACGACTTTTGGTTTGAGTTATTGGAAGGATCGAAAAAATGAGGGTTCGAGAAATCAGGATTCCACTGTAGTTATTTTGAAACATTGCATATTCCTAGCCTATGACTTCATTCGACAGCCTGGTAAAATCAGAAACTTATAAAAGAAACAGTTAATTTTTCCTCGTGCGAGAAGTTCAGGAAAATTTTAAACCGGCACTTTGCGGAGCCATTCAAAAGGGTTCTTTTCAGAGCCACCACAAAAACATAAGTCTTGGCAGGAGCCCATGTTGGTCGTCCTTTGCTTTCATCCTTTTGTCACTAATGGAAATAACATCATGGATTCCCACGGTACACATTTAATTGGCATATGGCTTTTCCAAAACAGAATACCTGCAATTGTGGATTCTTAGATCATTTGACCTTAACTCCGATTTGACAAGACAAACGCCAGTGAAAGTAACCTACAAGCCAGGCCTTGACTACCTTTTAGAATACTTTCTCCCGAGTACTTTTGCCCGAATCATTAGCGTTTTGCCCGAAAAATCTCAAAATTTTTTGCGACTGGGGGGGCTGCAGCCCCCCCCCCCGCCCCCCCGGCTCGTACGCCTATGAGTACAAGTAGCTTATTTGTTTGAGCTGAGATGCTGTAACAATGTTCACCAACACCAAAAGGGTACTAACATCATGTGTGTAGTGAAATTTTACACTGCGGAAATAATTAAACTAGACAAGTAGTTTTGTTAACTCAGGGGCAATTGTCTAGCCGCCCTTTTTTCCAGTTTTTTTTTTACAGACAGGAATAACTTTTGCCTCTTTCAGTTTGGATGGAAAGACCGCCTTTCTGCACGGACATATTAAATATGTATTTTTAATGCATAGCTTTTGTTAGACCTTCTTAAACTTCACATCCCCCTGTTTTCGTTTTTTTTTTCTTTTATTCCTTTAATTTAATATTGTCTTATTTAATCTATATTGTTGTACTGTTGTAGCTTAGCTTAATAATTACCAGTTTAACCACGGACTGCGTGTAGCTCCGCCCACCGCGATTAGCCTTTGCTATTTGTGGGCGAAGACAGACTGTACTTTTATATTTTATTGCAGTGTGGAAATAATAGTAAATAAAAAAGGGGGCATTCCATATCCACTCCGGCCCCTCCAAGTGATGGGGTCATTTCATCTTTTGTAATTTTCGGTCGCGACAGAAATCGAGAGTGGAGTAAAATGTAGCTCTCGTAAAAGAAGCAGGGGAACATAACTTGGTTAATGATATAAAGCGGGACATACCTAAATTCCATAATGTCTTACTTCACTTAAATCGGAGCAGCTTAGGACGAAAATATTTAAGCAATATTGTAACAGACATAAACTTATTGAGTTGTGCGCCACAAGCATAAAACATTTTGGCAATTTCTAACTGCATTCCATCTTATTTCTCCCCATTTATAAACATATACTTATAATTAAATGAAAAACCCTTCTTTTTTTGAAAAAACTTTCTTTGTTTTCCACTTTTCATCATCATACAAAGCAGGCACCTCAATATTTTCTACAAGCAACTGCTATCAAAAATTATTGTCTACATTTCAATGTTTAACCTTACAAGACTTACAAATCCAGGTGATAACGAACTCGTGGTGAACCTTCGGGATCTGGACACGACCTGCCAACATGTCCTGACCAATCAGTAACAATTTACTTACTGCGGAACGGGGCAGGTTACTCCTTTATATGGGCTATATGGGTATGTGCCGCGGGATAGAGTTGGGTTTTATATGGGCTATATGGGTATGTGCCGCGGGATAGAGTTGGGTTTTATATGGGCTATATGGGTATGTGCCGCGGGATAGAGTTGGGTTTTATATGGGCTATATGGGTATGTGCCGCGGGATAGGCTTGGGTTTTATATGGGTTATATGGGTATGTGTCACTGGATAGGGTTGGGGTTTTGAGGATTTTGATCCTTAAATAGAGTGTCATTTTTGTCCCTGTTTGCATTGTGTTTCCAGTGTGATTCTTAGATAGGCTACATAAATTGTATCAGCTAAAATTGCAGAGCGTAAATGAGCAGCTAAATAGAAAACATATGATCTGTTAAAACCGAACTATTCGTAACTTTCCAAGGAGTGTTACAGAAACCAAATGAAGTTGAAACATTCATTGTATTCTTAGTTTTTGTTCTTTCCTTGAATAGAATGTCTTAAATAGGCTCTGGATTTTTATTTGCTTCAACCTCAAACAGGGTCAGGATTTAAGATCCTCGCAGCACACAATTGTACACCTATCTGAAATTTACAGAAGTACCACCCCCTCCCCCCAACCCCCTCATTCAGGGCCGCGGAATGTACCTGTATTCATGACTCTCAGTCACGTATCTTTCCATTCGATTCTTTCTTTTCGGGCGATCAAGAAAGAGAGAATAAATTATAGACTGGTTTAGTTTTGTGTCAGTCTCTTATTGAGGACTTTACCGAACTGGAGTTAAATTTGAGCTGAGTTATATATTTGGAAAAATGTCCTAAACGCAACTGGTTACACGTAAAACCGTACATAGAACAAATGGCTGCTACTAAACAATTATTGGATGAGAGTTTTGTGATATCCGGAATAATCAAGGTCGAGGTAAGTGTTATCAGCCGAAGTCGAAGGCTGAGGCTGAAAACACTAACCGAGATCTCGATTATTCCGGATATCACAAAAACGGAATCTAATAATTGTTTTATTATACATTGTTTTAAAGAAAATAACGACAAACGCATTATCGCAGCGATCACAGTTTATTTTAATACACTTAAAAATGTACAACTGAGTGATAAACAAATTTTCACCTTCTTTATAAAACAATCAAGTGCAGAAAAGTTATTTAATATTTTTCTCTTTAAGGTATTCGTAGAACAGTTCCTTCGCCACTTTTGTCGATCTTTTAGTATTTTCTGAATCTTTATCTTCAAGTAATTTCTCAATTTCTTGCTGGGTCGATGAAGCGAATCGAGAAGCCATTGTTACTTTTGACATTGCTCTTGGAAATCATTCATTGCGCGCGCAACCTACAGATTATTTACTAATCTGTAGGTACAGATCGATTAGTGAATAATCTGTAGGTTGCGCTGTTTCCCAGAATTAACTGTAGGCTTTTAGCCAAAGAGAAGACAGATGGTGACTACAATGTATAATAATGAAATAAATCTTGTTGTTATCGATTTTCTGTAGGTTTGGACAGAAGTCATCATTATCGAGGGAATCATATAAACGAATAAGATTAAAATTAATATAATATTAGACCGTTGAATATCCAAGGGACCAGGACGATTCATTAGAAAAGTGAAGGGGTAGGAGACTGAAAAACCAACAATTTCGAGCAAGGGAAAATGGCTTGAAAAAATCCGCGGAAAGAGAAACCCACGGAAAACAAATTCATACAGAAGGGTCGCATTTTGTCATCAAAGTGGTCTAATTGTAACTCAGCTGCAAGAGGTTTATTATATTTACAAATTTTTTCATTTCTGTCACTGGATCCAGTTGATATAAAGTCTCTGTGTTTGTTTTAAGTCGTGCTTTTTTGAACTCTTTTATCTCAACTAAACACAACTCATTCATTTTGATTATTTCTCAAATTTAAACAAGCCAGTCTTCTTTTGGCTTCCTCCTCTTCCTCTGTGTGTATTAACCCTCTGTAGCAAACTTTTAGGGTACACTTTCATTAATTCAAAAGACACGCCAAAGGGCTTAAGAATATTCCCTTGAGCTGTCTCCGTAGAGACCTACACATCAAGTGGCTGGATAAAATCCTAGACACGAAGGCCGTCCTGTAACGAACAAGTGGCCCGTTTCGGCTTGAAAGCCGCGGAAACTTTTCGGGTTTTCATGGCCGTAGCAAAATCTCAAAACTTAAGCCCTGGCCAAACGAACTGGCAAGTAGTCACAAGTGAATGCAAGTTGAACTTGCGTAGAGACTTGCGTTGGGTGGCCAAACGGACTCGCAAGTTTCCTCACAAGTACACGCAAGTCGCAAAAAAAGACATTTTAAGGCAGACTATCCTCTATAGTTTGATTGGCTAATAATAGGTTAATGCACGTTACTAAACTTGCGTTGACTTGGGTAAGATGGCAAAACGGTGAAAAACTTGCGTCGACTTGCGAACAAATTTGATCAGTCTCGACCAAAGTGAACGCAAGTCATCGCAAGTCAACGTAAGTGCACGCAAGCCCTGGCCAAACGTAGTCGCAAGTAGACCCAAGTTCTCAACTTGCGTCTACTTGCGACTCCGTTTGGCGAGGGCTTTACAATTACACTGGAGCTGTTTCAGGGGCATACACTACTCAGTTTTTAGATACAGACGAACTAAAAATGGCTTTACGGGCTTCTGCATCCTGTGTCCGCAACTTGTTTACAGAAAGCAAAATGGAAATGGGTTGGCCATGTTGTCTGAATGCCAGACAGTTAGTCGAGAAGAATCCCTTTATAGCTTGGGGTGAGCTTGAATCAGTCCGCCCCTTGATAGTCAGCTGGAGTTTTTCTATACAACAACAACTAGCTTTATTTGCATGACCATAAATACATTCAGTGTTGCAAAAGCTTTTATAAACTAAGACTAAAACAGTAACAATTATCGTGATCATATAGTAATGTTATGATATAGCAATTAAGTTACATTGGTTTGATTTGAATGTAGAATATTACGTAGATCAAAGCAAGATAAAATATATTTTGTTGATTGAAAATTAATATAATGATTTGAAAAAGTCATAAGTTTGCTAATCGCTTGTAACGGAAATAATTGTTTAAAATTCGGAATGATATGTTCTATTTTTTCATAAAATTCATTTCTTAGAATAGAGTATTTATTGCAATATATGTAAGAAAGTGAGATTCGTCTTCTATTTGATTAGATGCACAAATAGGGTAAAGTCTATTAACACTTGGAATTTGATCATATCTACCGGTCTCAATTCTTAGTTTGTGATTTTTGTTTTTTTTGCAGCGGCATTTATTAACACTTAAACTCTCTTACAAATCTCTCTTTTAGTTTTTAGTTACAAAAGCTAAATTACTTTTTACAATACATACCACTGATTTTACGATAACTACATTACTTTTACAATGCTGACAACTTTACAATGACTGCATTACTTGTACAATGCTCACAGCTTTACACGGCTGTATAACTTTGTTTTAAAATCTCTAGGTGGTTTTGGAGGCGGAGAAGAAAGTTTTCAAAAGATAGCTTGCCGTCACATGAACTTGTAGCGACAATGTGATATTTAGCGAGGAGGAGAGTGACATTTAGTGCCTGGTTGTTTTTTATGTTGTTATGATATCCATGGAGGACGACGCATTCCGTCAAAGTGATAACTTGTTTAAATTTTAAGAGCCACCAGCTGGTGAATTGTTTCCAAAAAGCGCTAGATTCAGTACAGTGGAAAAGCAGGTGGTTGATTGTTTGTTTTTAAGTTTTGCATAATGTGCAAGTGTCGCTTTCAGTAATTCCAGCTCGAAAAAGGCTTGAATTAGTTGGTAAAATGTGGTGAGTGATGTTGTACTGAAAGGCTACTAGTTTAGAATCTTTAGTTATCAAGAATGGGAATGTATACACTTTGTGAATATTTTCTTTGGTGAAACCATATCTCTGATATAGGCGGACTTATTGCTTTGTTTAGAAGAAAAGAATAGGCGGTTCGTGTTGATGGGGGAGTCGTGGAGTGGAACAAGAGTTGAAATTACCGTTTGAGAACAGTTGTTTTGATTTCTTAATAGCTTTTTCCATTCTGTTGGAATGAAAGTGATGAGGCCATAGTAAAATGTAAAAGGAATATTAATGTTTACTTTTTGTTTGAGTTCGTCAAAAGAGAGAAACTTGTTGTTCTCATTAAGGAGGACGGTGTTTAATCGAAATGATCTGGGGTTGGAATAAAGGCTTGCAGAATATTAGCTTTCCTCCAATTGGGACACGACTATTATTCCAGATTATTTTGTTTTGGATATCAGAGTTTTCTGAAAATTTGTCATGGTTGTATTCTTGCCAGTACTTAAGTAAGGTGTGGTAAAAGGGTGGTAGATTGTCAAGAGAGAGATACTTAACGTCATACTGACATTCTATTAGGAAAGAAAGGCCGCAGTAGCTGCGAATTCTGGGATAATTTTCCAGGCTGCATCGTCGTGATCAGTTGTGCCTACTAAATAAAAAGGTTTTTGCGCCAAGTTAGGACCACGCGGAAAAAGTAGATATTTGCCAGGGCTATTGGACTCCATAAAGAAAAATAGGGGTAGCAACGCATTTTTTTGAGATAATTAGCCTTGAATCTCAACAAAAATGCTGATATCAGCATTTTTCTGAAAAAGGCGGGAAACGATATTTATTCACAGATTTCCTTAGAATTCGTCTTTACATACAGAAAGGCAAACACATTTAAAAAGATCTTTAAACTACATGACAAATGGTAACATTAAAATCATTTTTGTTACGTTTTTAGTAACAAAATCGTTGCAAAATCGCTTTTAACGTCTCTGACAGCCTTCCTCTGGTTCAGCTAAAACACAGTCTAAATACCTTTTGCTCACGACCAGAAACTAATCACATGTTAAATAGGCTTGCTGCTTCCATTTCACAACAAAAAATGTAGGGGTAACCACGCGTTTTTTAAAGTTATTGGTCGTTTTTGAAAACTTTTACGGTGCCCGTTACATTTTTTCCTGTCACCTCCCCAGTAAGTAAGACATTTGCGTGTCTGCGCGCGCACTACGCCATCTGCAGGTACATGTTTGCAGTTGGATTTCAGTGTAATTTTCGAAAGAAAACAGCTAGATTTTCAGCTGGAAGACGTTAACAGTTAGTTGCTAGCGATATGCTGCTATTCTGGTCTCCCTGGTTTAAGTACAGGTTCATTAAAATTTATTTGGTTACAGTAGGAAAATTTTGCTTTAGTTTTAGTCGTGTGCTTGGTGGTGTAGTTGATTGCGTTAATGCCAAACCCAGCGCGCGCGCGCTTAAACCATGGCTTGCGTGATGCGCAGAACGTGTACGCCAAGGGCACGTATAGGTTCTTGCGGCCATTTGAAGTTATATGATGTATCTGTTCTATTTCTCCAGGCACCCAGTCACATTGCTTCTGTTTTGGTTGTATTGATTTCCAGACCGGATGCATGTTTAAATTTACATAGCAGTTTTAGCAGATTTGACACGGAAGCTTGGTCGCTTACAAACACTGTAGTGTCGTCTGCGAATTGCGAGAGTTTTATTTCTTTTTTGCCAATATTAACGCCTTTGATAGAGTTATCATTTTGCAAAGTCCTTGCGAGAAGTTCAATACCTATCACGAAAAGAAGACCAGAATAACGCCTCGATGAAGTTGGAAAAAGGGTGAAGTGTGACCATTGTTCAAGACACAGCTAGAGACATTGTGATAAAATACCTCTGTTCATCTTTGAATATCGGATGCAAAATTAAAACGTCTGACTGCGGCTAATAACTAGTTCCATTCAATTGTGCCAAAGGCTTTACGAAAATCTAAAAAATTCCAGGCGCGTTCGCGTTTTTTGTGAGAAACATGGCATCTTGAATCAGTCTTATGTTCTCACCTATAAAACGACCTTTTACACAACCTGGAACAGAGAATTAACTCTGAAGTGTAAATTTAAAGAGCTAATTGAACCCATGAATAACCCACTGGGCGTTAGCCCTAATAAAGGGAATCAGGGAACTTACTGTTAGTCACCACTAATGATTAGCCCACAGTGACTGCTGTATGCGGCATTCGACGTGAGGATAGGATAGGATTTCAACCGACGCGTAGCACGATTGCACACAGTAATTTGAATTAACAGATCGATTCGCGCTACAATTGTATGGTGAATTTACCTAGAAATACTGTCAAATAGGACTCCTCTGCTCCCTGTGTTCGCTGTTGTAATTTTCCAGATTTTCATCTTTGCAGTATATTCTCCAACCTCGTTCCCAGGGTCTCTCATCTTACCGCCCCCTGAGGGACCCTGGGAACGAGGTTGTATATTCTCTTGCTGGGTTTGAGATCTTAGGTCAGCCTTACTGCTGTTTTTGGAGATTTGAGTCTAGTTTCTTCACCGCTTTTAGGCTTTATGATTCGCCGTTTATTGTATGTTCCGTAATTACGTGGTAAGTTTATTAAATTTGGAGTCTGAGCCTACAACTCGCTGAATACAATTCCCAACAGAGGAAGTGCCGGAAGATCTTTCTTGAAGCCATTTTTTTGCCATTCGAAGCTTCTGCAAAAACTTTTCATCATAATTTTACGTGATATCATTATCTTAGAAAATTTCCTTTTGTCTTTCAGTCAATCATAATCTAGAATTACGATGTGTAATTTGCACTGGTGTTACACTTTTTGCACCGGTGTTACACTTTTGCACTGGTGTTACACTTGAACTGCACTGCTCTCAGCCAATCAGAATCGAGTAATTTTTTCATGTATATTATTATGCCGCGTATAGATCGTTTAGGTACTGGCTGTTATTTGGGTTACTTTTCCAATTTTAGTTGAAGTTTATTTATTTTGTTTTGAAGCCTATCAGTCAGCCAAACATCTTTTAATTGTGTCGGACATCTTTTAGTTTTATCGGACACCTTTAGTTTATAACGAACATGTTTGCTTATTGATTTATTGTGCACAGCATTCATATATGCAACATAACAAGGATATATGCAAATTCGAAATTTTGTCCGTAAAGGCCTTCATAAACTTTTTAGTATACACACTTCTCATCGTGCCACCCATTTAACGCGAAAAAGGGTTTTATCAAAGGAGAAGCATTACGTCTTTTAACAAGCAACTTAGTCAAGGATAATTTTTATAAATACAAACGAGACTTTGAGCAAAGACTCTGTAACAGAGGCTATCCCACGGCGCTCGTCCATAAAATCCTGACTGAAGTTCAGTTCTCCGACAGAACAGAGGCTCTTCGTAAGAAAACAAAGAGGGCGAAAGAATTAATTTTACCGTTTGTTCACGGGGGGCACACACTCTTGCTGAGTAGGGAGAGAGTAAATAAAGGAACGAAAAGAATGAATAGTTTACCTTTGTCTCCTCTTGTCATTTCTTTTATCTTACCAGATTTTACTGGGAAAACCGCTGCTTAAGGGCCTACTGACGTTTTTTGGGGGATGCGTTGCTAAGGATGTAATAGTCAAGTAATTTGAGAGAATTTGGCATTATTTTGGTCAGTTTCAAACTTTTGGGAACCAGTGACTCTAAATATGACGTCATTATGCCACGCCCTTGGTCACGTGACCGATAAAAGAAAACTCTAAATTTTTCTACGTGCTACATAATCTGGGTATTTAATCAGTGGTTTGATAATTTGTATTCATTTTTGCATCCTCCTAAGCATGGGTTTCTTTTTATTTTGAAAAATGCTCTTTTTAAAGAGATAAACGATATTGAAATACCCATAACATTTTCAAACAAATGTTTTGAAAAAACCAATGCTTAGCTATATTCTGTATTTTGGGGTAAACTGTGTCACATAAAAAAATATTAATTCAATTTAAAATCCGCCGAAAATTTAGCGTTTTTGCCGAACCTGAAGTCAGTTCCTTTAAGCATGCGCGGTTGATCTGTTTCGCGCTGTGAATGAGCAAGATCTTTGCGTGCTAGTTGTACGCGTCAGCTTTTGACTTAAGAATAAAGTTTATGCAAGAAAGCTCTCTTCTCTGGTATCGAGTTGATTTATGAGTTTCTTAGAACAATGCTTAATCATAACCAGTTTCTGCTTTCGATTGATTCTTATTCTTTCTAGCTGTTTGTCAAGTTTGCAGAAGTTTTAATTTTGAAAGGAAAAGCTGACGCGTACAAGTAGCTAATTTGCATCATGGATAGTAAAGAGACTGGATTGGAAACGTATATCACGTGGGTTGATTTCTTATCGCCCATTGGTTGTTTCGTGCTTCAAGATGGCGTCTTATGCTTCCATCATAGTGGAAATTTGTGACGAAAATATAGCGAATATGTGGCGCAATAGAGCCAAGATTTATGGTTTGTTGACCTTCATTTTGTTCTTTCTCTCCGGTTCTGGTAGTAGTTCAGGTTTTGACATATATTTTTACTCATTGTCTGCTGTTTCACGGCGATGACGACCGTGCAAAGCCACAGTTAAGCTTTCAAGGTAAGTGCTTGCTACTGCTCATTGGTATTATTTTTAGTTGTTTTTGAGAAATTGTAGTCCCAAAAAATGAGCTCACCGGAGCCATATTCTTTATGTTTGATGACTGTTTTGGGACTCATATATTGAAACGATCCTTAGTTATTTTTGTTCAAATCTACGGTAGAATGATTGCATAAATATGAAATTGTGGCTTAGGCACAGTTACAAGAATGATGGTTTAAGCGCGCGCGCGCTGGGGTTGACATTGACGCCAATCAACTACCTGCCTACGACAAGCACACCGTATCTTAAAATTAAAGCAAAATTTCCTCTACGGTGTACCAATACACGATTCCTCGTAAATGCCAACCTTCGTACTTACAATCCAGGGGAGACCAGTAATCTAGCCACAGCATTATTCGATAGGCCACTATCCCTTACGCACTCGGTCCAACTCCCTTCCGAACTGGTTAACGTCTGTCCAGCTGTGACACATATTCCCTGGCTGTTATCCTTTCCGAGACATCTACACTTGAAAATACACATACCGGCAAACATGTCAACCTGCAGATACTGGGACGAGGCTGTAGCCGCGCAGACACGACGACAATGTACGCGTTCCAACTGTATCATGGGGTGAGGTGACAGCGAAATAAAAAATGTAACTCGGACGCAACCGTAACAGAACCGTTTTCAATATGAATAGAGCTCAATTAACTTTACACTATACAAGAATAATATCGACTGTGGAGACCATCTTAATTCTGTCCTATCACATTTTTTGTGGCGCCAATGGCGAACCAGCAGGCCAACGGCCTTTATTCAAACATGTGATTAGTTCTCTGGTGGTGAGCAAAAAAGGTATTTGAGACTCGGTATTTAGAGCTAGAAACCAGAGGAAGGCTGTCAGAGACGTATTAAAGCGATTTTTGCAACGATTTTGTATATCCGACAAACGTAAACAAAAATGATTTTTCATGTTACCATTGTGCCATGTAGTTTAAAGATCTTTTTAAATGTGTTTTGCCTTGTCTGTATGTAAAGGCGAATTCTAAGGAAATCTGTGAAGAAAATATCGTTTTTCCCGCTTTTTCAGAAAACTGCTGATGGCCGCATTTTTTGTTGAGATTCTTTCGAGGACTTTAGATGTATCTCGAAATAAAAGGCGTGGCTAACCCCTATTT
>JAHPZR010003022.1:42500-48100 GCA_019787425.1 Platygyra sinensis | reverse complement strand
CTTGATCTTGAGCTACGGAAAATGGGAAGAAAATTGAAACAGTCGCTTAAGTCCCTATTTTAACACGTGAACTTTATGTTTTTACAAGGAAAGATTGTGTTTCGGTACGTGTCGGCAAGTTGTTTGCGAAATGTTTATCTAGCGTTCTTATTAAGATCGATCTCCTCATCGAAAAAAATACATCTCCGGTTATATTTGACACAGATCATTCATTTAAACGTTTTTCAAAGTTCCACGGTGTCTCTCTCATTTTAGTTATTTTTACTTCAAGAAAAGGTCTTTTTCCGCACGTGTCGGCAACTCACTTCACTTGCGAGATGTTCATTGCCGAAGACGTTGTCAAAAAATATTATATCTCCGGTTATATTTGGCAGAAATCGTTCATTCAAACGGTAAAATGCTCTTTCTCAAAGCAAATAAATGTTTATCAAAGTTTCTGTGGCGCGCTGCTCACATTTTTTACTTTCTGTGTTTTGGCAATCGCGTCAGCGGCAAGTCTGTGACTTATGTGATCTTTATTGTCTCAAGCGTTCCGAAGACCTTGTCGAAAAAATTATATCTCCGGTTGTATTTGACACAAATCGTTCATTACAACAGTAAAATGCTCTTTCTCAAACCAAATAAATGTTTATCAAAGTTTCTGTGGCGTGCTTCTCACACTGAGTTGTTTTTTACTTCAAGGAAAAGTTTTGTTTTTCGGCAGTCGCGTCGGCAAGTCTGTGACTTGCGTGATGTTTATTTTCTCAAGCGTCCCGAAAACCTTGTCAAACAACCTCATTCTCTGGTTATATTTGACACAATGCATTCAAATGCATTCAAACAGTGCATTCAAACGGTAAAATGCTCTTTCTTTAACCAAATAATTGTTTAGCAAAGTTCAATGGCGGGCTGCTCAAGTTTAGTTTTATTTTACTTCGAAACTTCTGTATTTCAGCACACATCGGAAAGTCACTTGCGAGATGTTTAGTAAGCGTTCCGAAGACCCTGTTGAAAAAATATATCTCCGGTTCTGTTTGACACAAATCGTTCATTCAAATGGTAAAATACTCTTTCCCTAACGAAAGTTTCTACGATGCACCGCTCACATTTTGATATTTTTATCTTTCTTCAAGCAAAGTTGTGTGTTTGTAATTTCAGCAGGCGTTTCCATGTTTCCAAGTCGCTTTCTTGTACCGTGTTTCCTTGTGTTGAAAAAATGTTTTCTTTCGGTTGTTCGCTCCATGAAGATGGGATTGTCGAAGTGTGTATCCTCAGTAAATTTTTGATTTAACGGCAAAATAATCTACCGTTTAATAATATTCAGTCAGTTATAATTTTCTGTCAAAGTGCAAAAATAGTTTCAGTTAACATTTGTCAAGTCTAGTCTGAAGACATGCACGCGTATACTGTATACGCGTATTCAAAATAATGAAAACTCTTTTTGCTCTGTAGCAAGAAAAATGACCTGTTAAGCTGTGTTAAGAAAAGAAGAGACAAAAGGTTAGCTCATACATACTAATGAGGCTACGCGCATACACTGTATGTGCGTATATGCATAGGCGTATACGCGTATTGGGCTGACGCGAATTACGCGTATATTTTGGTTCGGATATATCTGAGCTGCACTGTAATAAATATATATGCCTGATACATTTATTAGACCAGCTGGCAACTCCCCTAATTTACTAAAACTAAGGTGTGGTTGAACTTTCATTCACGAATCAACCACTGGCAGAATTCACCGGAAATCAAATTAATATATTTCCATGAGATGTGAAAAATGTCTGCAGAATATAATTTGTACAGTTACATATATACATGCATGAAAACTTGGCCGTGTTTTGAAAAACAAATGTGTTCAGAAGCAGGGTGAGATGGCGCTCAGGAGAAATAAAACATGCTGTTATTCCTGTGACTTAAACTTGCCATGCATTCTGTACTCCAAGTTGTCAATTGCTCCACTCTTGTCATGAACTGGAGATCATTATTGTGAAAGTCAAGACTGCATGAGCAATATTTAAAAACTGTTGAAGGGCTCCCTGAAAATTCTCTGATTAGCTTCCAATTGGATCTCCAGAAGGCTAAGGATTACATATGTATATCAAGAACAAGATCAAGGGATACCCAAGAGTCGAGCGAGTTAATATATCACCGTTTTCATTTTGTAAACAGTTCTGAAACATTCCAACACCTTTATGGCTTTCAAGAAACCCGCTGAGAGAACGGCCAAAACATATCACTAGAAAAACAGCCTTCCTTCAGAGAATTATAATTGAAATTCGTCGGGGCTTCAACTAAGACAAAAGAAAACTCATCCTCGCAAAAACTTGCTTCATCTGCACCATTCCGTTTTCTGACCAGCTTCTGGCCAGAAGTCTCGTTGAAATATGACAGCTAATCAGAAGACAGCAAATCATAAGAATTGTTGTCAACCAATCAGAGAAATCTGGTTTTTGCACATATGATCTGTAAATGTATCATGCTCTCCTTCCCCACATCTAAATACAGGGAAGGAGGGTATGATCGCAGGTTAGGATCCATGTTGCTTCTGTGCAGATTCATCTAGCTCAATTAAAATGGCAGGAAGTCATATGCTCACATTTGCTTTGTGATCCACATGGTGCAAAATTTGATGACACAATGACAGATGGATGACAAGGAACAAAGGATTTTCTTGCCTGATGAAATTTTCACAGTCTTCAAAGCTAGTTGACTTAATCTTTGAAGTTTTGTTGCAGTTGCAAAAATTTTGGTGGGTGCAAACAATAGTTCATACTAGAAATGGCTTACGTTGACAGATTTTTGGCAAATCAACAAAATTTCATGTATGTAAACAGGCCTTTATCACTCTCAGGCTTGTACACAATGATTAAAACTGTGGCATTGATACATTATCTGAGCGTTGACCTGGCACAAATCCTGAAAGTAACTACAGTACCGCTCAGAAATAAGCGAACTTTGCATACGCAGTCTATACGCGCATACGTGTTACGTGTATATGCGTATAGGTATTTCTTTGTTATTCACCTTAACTGTTTCTTTCGTGAAGTATTGTTGGACAAAACAATAACTAGCTTTGTTAGGAAAACTCAAAAAGCGAGAGCCGTTCAATTACAGCCAAATTTGCATATTGTAAAAACATCTTCAATGAAGCTATCGTATTTCCAATCTAGTTCGCTTTGAAGATTTACCAATTAGCCACCAGTCGAGTAATTATCACTGCCAACTTGCAACGACTGCTTGGTTTTCTCCCTGTTTAGGAAAAGAATATCATCCGTAAGCATATATTTCATTTTACAGCGAAGTTTAGGGAGACACTCTGATAAAGTCTAGCAATGCCGTGTAAATAGTGTCACAGCGGAAAAGCCGCGTCACGATCTTTTTATTGCTTTAAGAGCGAGCAATATATCCAAGCGAAATGTTGTGTTTGAACAATAAGCTTTCTCCCACCCCAAGGAGTTTTGATTCAGAAAGAAATGGTTTGTTCGTGGAACACCTTCGCGACACATTTCGCCGGCTACTATTCCTACTAAATAAAGCGCGAGTTTGTAAACAACACGTCACTTGCTTTCAGTTTAAAAAGCGTTGTTTTCACATCTAAGTTCGTAGCTTTAACAAGAGTATCACTAAGTATTGTGAAGCAAATTGACTAAAGTTTTCATTCACTGGTAAACATAAATAATGAGCCAAGATTCTCAATAACTTCGTGCCGCTGTTGACGTGTTCTGCTGAGCCGCTTTTGCGTCACCAGAGAGGAAGTGAAATAAAATATCTCGGTTGTATTTGGCGTAAATCGGTGATTTTAAACAGTGGAACGATCTATATCCGAAGAAAACGATGTATTATGAGTTTTAATGCGTGAACATATTAACTTTTTGCATCTAAAGTTTCATCTTTCAGCACGCGTCGGCGAGTCGCTTGCTAATTGTCTATCGATTTTAAGCATCACGGCAAGTAGTGAAAATAATGATATTTTCAGTTCTATTCGGCATAAATCAGCGATTTAAACGGTGAAATGATCCCTATCCGCAGAAACGATGTTTCATTGAAGTTTTATGATGCGCGCGAACAGGTATTAACTTTTTTGCAATAGAAACTTTTCAAGACGTTTATCTTTCGGTACGCGCCGGAGGGTTGCTTGCTTATTGTTGACTGAAGCGTCGCGCAGCAAGAAGTGTAGTGAAAATTTTGATGGCGTCTCTGGTTATATTAAGATAAAATCAGTGATTTCAACAATGAAATGATCTCCATCTGCAAAACAATGTGTTATGAAGTATTATGATGCACCGTGAAACTTTACTGCCGTGAATCTTGTCGACAGGCGACGGCTAGTTGTTTTTGTCTCTGCCGTTTTTCGAAGCGTCACGACAAGATGTGAAATGGTTCTGTTTGGAGCAAGATGAAGTCAATGATTAAAACGAACGGTAAAATTTTCTGATGGAAACCCGACTACAAGTTTTTCCGGATATGTTGTGCAACGAGAGTTTATTGCAATAAAATTATTGTAACGCTACAGAACGCATTCTATATAAAAAATTTTGTGAAACTGTGGCTAGTGCTACCGTATTTGGCACGTAGCGATTTAGTCAGCCCATATAATCCCAGTATTACCGGGCCATTGAAACAACATTCAACTACAGTATTACAAAGAAAGCAACAATAAGCTAGCTCATAAATACTAATGAGCATACGCGTATACTTTGTATACTTCGTATACGCGTATACGGGTATCACCATACGCGTATACGCGCATGGGCATACGCGTATACGCGTATGGGCATTCGCGTATTTCGCGTATGTTTTGGTTCGCTTATTTCTGAGCGGTACTGTACATAAAAATTTGAATTCCAGCTTGCCCTTGGAACAAGCAGCTCTCAAATTTTGCTTACCCTGGGCAAGACAGTTGTCCTTTTTTATGATTTAGTTTGGCAGATGACTTGCCTGATCTTTTGTTCTTCGGACAAGTAAGAACGAAAAGTTGCTTGCCCAGCAGGAAAAATTTACTTGTCCTGGATGAATGGGATGGAACTAACTTTTTTCAAGTCCTGTCATGCAACAGTCTTGTGCAGCAAACCATGTGAAGGCAGTTGTCATCTTTTCTGTTATTTAAAAACAAATTAATGGCACAGAATGTGTGGCTCCAGAAAACATCCATACCCACCATGGAAGGAATTTGAAATTCTGGGAAGGAGGTGGGGAGGTTGAAGACTCTGGAAATTCTAGAGGGAGAGGGATCTGGACGGTCAATCAAGTTTCTTGATGTTCTTCAATTCAGTATAGATTAAAGTATTGATCTACCTGTTGAAAAATCTTTCTTACTTACTAAGTAAGTAGCCAACCTTGTTCCAGGGTCCTCTCATCTTACTGCCCCCCTCCCGGAGCAGGAACAAGAGACCCTGGTTGGGTCTGCTCACATTCCACTTTGACAATTGAGAACATGGTGAGGGGTCCTTTGAATTGAGACTGTTTGTCTTTGTTGAATTCAACGTATTGTGCTGTGCTGCTACTGATATTACCCAGGATGTTTACACAGTGCTTTCCCTTCATGCTGAAATTTTGAATAATATCTATTTCATTGTTTATCTAAAGGTTAAACAGATCTGTCTTGAAATAATTTACCT
>JAHPZR010003022.1:35000-37500 GCA_019787425.1 Platygyra sinensis | reverse complement strand
ATTTGTTTGTTTGTTTTTACAATTCTTGTATGCATGTGGTGCCTAACAAAATAACAGACTGCAGTGTCTTTAAACTGCATGGGCCTTTTTTTTCAAAAACACAATTTCTATATTTGTATTAATCTGCAGTTTCAGAACCTGATGCAACTCTTACTGAAGAGTTATCAGACACAGATAAGGAGTCAGCACATGGAAATGCAGGCTCTTCATTTTCCCAAGTGCCTGCAGATGAACCAAAAATGACCAAGAAACCAAACATGTCTGTCTCGGCAGTGCCACGGTTAGTAGACAATAAAAGAAAACAGATGGAAAAAGCACTTTCTCAATCTAAACGAGATCAAATTTTGATGAATGCAACAAAAGAGGACATAATCATGAAGAAGCAAATGATTTCATCACTTGAGGAATCAAATAAGTCTTTACAAAGTACAATGCAAAAAATGACAGAATCACTCTCTTCCATGGCAGAAGGTATTTCAGCTGGTATGAGGATGATTGCTATGGCCATGGCGTCACCATCACAACAGCAGTCTTGGAGTTCTCAGCCACCAGATTACAACAGAGTTTTGTATCCTACTGCTATGCATGGAACTCATGCATATACCATGGGGCATGATTTTGTAAGAAGTCCTCCCAACTTCCCAGGCGAAGCTGGTCATTTTCAAAGTTCATCACCAAGGTCATACACTCCCAGCCCCACTCCATCTGACCAGGTCTCTGTACACAGCGATGGTAGTAGTACTGCTGGATATGCTTCCTACAATAGTTATTGACAAGGAAAGCTAAAACTGACACACAGCATACCTGTTGTAGAATGTCAATTTGTGTTTATTAAAATGTTGAAAAGTGTTAATATTGAACTAATGCTGGGATCATCCTAGCAGGAGGATCAAAATGTTGTTTGGCAGGGACAATGACAGAAACAGATTATCACACACAGCAAGGTCATACCAGCATGAAGGTCATTGTATCAAACACCCAGTACCATACATGTACTATATACTAACAATGATTTGCGGTTAAACAGGAAATGCATGTCCCACTTGGACAATCCACCTGCTAGGTTGACCGTACTCCTTTGAACATGGATAACTGGAAAGCCAGGTTCCAAAATCTTGCGTTACTTGTTGGTGTTAATGTTTTCCTTATAAAGTGATGGAAAATGACATTTTAAAACTGTATAGCCTTAAGTTCATACATACAAGGTTCAGCTGTGTAAATATGATGCTTGTTTAATTTTGAGGCAGAAAAATTCTCACCTGTATAATCTTTCATGCTCCTAACCCAACATTTGAACTTTTTTTATCTGGGAGTACATACAGTAGGACAGTAACTATCAGACTGAGAACTACATGTATAAAGCTTGGTTCTAGTCATCCCATTTACACCTCATGCAAAATGGCTGCCATCATCTTTTGTTATCTGGTCAAGATTCTTAAAAAGCTGAGGGTAACACTTGAAAATTAATAGAAGAGTATACTACACTGTCCTTTAAATTACAGGCTGCAAAGTTGTGACTCGTTTATATTCAAGAGATTGGTATGGCCTGTTCAGACGATATCTTAACCTGAATTTTATTGCACTTGTTACATAAATCTATTTGAAGACCTCCAAGAACTAATGAGGCTGTAAACAAACGAAACTAAAAACGAACCAAAGCTATAATCCTAGTGAAAAAATCCCTTTATGTTCAACTCACATGAATGCGATCAAATAAGTATGAAAACTGAACTATTTATAGCGAACGATACTAACCACTTAATGGATTGCCTTTTGTTTGATTTTCCCAGGAGGGGCAACACCTATATGATACAATACAATAGCTTAGAGCTTTACTTATTTGTTTCTCATAAACATGGCCTGTTTAGCCTTGTGTTCCTGTTTGGATAATATAAATGTCCCTGTAACTTCCCATTACATAGGAATATGGCATTAAAACTCTGAACACTGATGCACTGACTTGATTTTTATAAGGTAGACCACAAATGTTTCTTCTGGGGCCAAACAGTTAATGTTCACCATATTTGCATTGGATTTAGACTGCACTGAAGTGAATAATGTTTCATACAGAGCATGGAAGGTAAGAAATAAAATCTATGGCCTTGAATTAAATACAACTGCTCTACATTCTCACATCCTTGTTAGTAATATTCTTGATTCAGAGATTCTTGACAGACTATCATGCATTGGGAAGATATTCTTTGAATACCCAAGTAATGATGTTTCTCACATGAACACCTTCAGCAGAATTGAAGTTGTACAGCCTGTCAGGTAGTGTGAGAGGTTGCGCTTCCCTGTCTCTGGCAATTTGGCGTTGAACATCCTCTTCATCAACAGTCATTCCATTAATTTCACAAATGTTATGTAACACAAAACATGCATACACCATGTTTGGCACATCTTTCAGTCCAATGTCCAGCCTTTTGTTTAAAACCTGCCATCTTGTCTTTAGCCTACCATATGCACATTCAATTGTATTCCTAGCAGAGCGAAGCATATT